>CBVK0100772762.1:0-11868 GCA_900067695.1 Picea abies | reverse complement strand
AATATATTAATCTACCTATGTGCGGGTTAGGACCCTAACAGAGGATAACATTCCCTTGGAACAAATTGATTTAGATGATGGTATGTGGCACATGCACTTTGATGGTTCATTCTCTAGTGAAGGTAACATAGATGGAATTGTCTTGATTTCTCTTGTAGGAAAAATCCATAACTTTTCTTATAGATTGGAGTTTGCTTGCACGAACAATCTAACTAAATTCGAAGCTTTATTATTAGGCATTGAAAATGCTTATAATTTTGGTTGTGGTCACCTTTCAATTTTTGGAGATTCTGAGCTTGTTGTGAACCTTATACATAAAATATACTCTCCTAGAAACAAGTTGATGAAATGATACACCCAAACCGTTTGGGCAGTTGTCTCGAACCTTTTATCTTTCAACATTACTCATGTTAAGAGGGAGTTAAACTCAATGGTTGATCGGTTAGTTGTTTTTGCAGCTTCTCCTAATCGGCAACTTCTGCCACATAGACCTGATTGCACTTTTCAATATTTATATCGTCCACATGTCCCTGATAATATAGAATCTTGGTAGGTTTTCCCTAGCGATGAGAGAATCTGTGTTTTCATTCAAAATGAACCTTATAAGCCTAAGGAAATTATATCCATTTAAGATAACAAGATTCCTAAAGGCTTGAATCTTCTAGAGAGTTCGTTTTCATCGAGTGATGTAGGCAATAACTTATAAGCCTAAGGAAATTATATCCATTTAAGATAACAAGATTCCTAAAGGCTTGAATCTTCTAGAGAGTTCGTTTTCATCGAGTGATGTAGGCAATAAAGAGAAACAAAAGGAAGAGGAGTCGAAAAGGAAGGTGGGTGAAACCATATTCTTGAACATTGGGACACCCAAAGCTCCAAAGAAGCTTAAAATAGGTGCCAAATGTTTTGATGAAGAGGAAATGAAGTTTGTCAAGATACTTGGTGAATTTCAAGATGTTTTTGCTTGGTCTTATGAGGATGTTCATGGTTTTGATCCTGGTCTTATACAGCATTCCATTCCCATCAAGGAAGGCATAAAACCAATTCGGCTAAAACAAATACCTATCAACTATGCACTGAAGGCAACTATTCGAAAGGAGTTGGAAAAATTCTTGAAGGCTGGAAGCACCCTTCTAGTCAAGTATTATGAATGGGGTTCAAATTTGGTTCCTGTTCAGAAATCCACTGATCATATCATATTTCACGTTGAATTTTTCCCATTTAATCGGGCTATTATGAAATATCACTTTCCTCTCCCTAACATAGAAACGATTTTGCAGCAGGTTGCAGGGTCACAAATGAGGCCCTTACTTGACAGTTTTTTAGTTACAATCAAATCAAGGTAAAAGGGGCGGATAAATACAAAACTAAATTTATTACTCATTGGGGTACCTTGACTTATGAATGTATTCTTTCTAGCTTATCTGATGCAAGTACTACTTTTAAAATGTCTATGCAAATAGCTTTCAACGATTTGATCAGTAAGGTTATTCATGTCTATCTTGATGATCTAATCGTGTGTTTTAAAGGATTATCAATTGTCTCAAAATTTCAAAAATTATGGTTGGGTCCTTTCAAGATCACTTTTGTCCTAGGTACTAATTCTTACATTCTAAAAGACTTACAGGAGCGATTGTTCTCCTACAGCACTAACGGCTCCTACTTGAAGCACTACGTGGAACCAAATTGAAAAGTTCCAACGCTCTTTGGATTTTTTGTATATTAGTAGTCTAGTTCTGCTTTCATTTTTCCACTGTTTTCCATTTCTTCTTTTATAGTAGTTTGATTTCTACATCCCTTTCAATAGCTTTCATGTTGCTTTTGCAAATTCTGTCATTTGATTTCTGTTGTTTTAAATTTTGTAGTCCCATTTCTGTCATGAATTTTATTGCTTTTCATCTTTTAGTTTATTTTTGGGTCAAAAAATAAGATGTTGGATCAGTTCTGTCACAGTGACACTCCTGCAAGGTATTGTTGGTCAATAACAAACAAGCTTACACAGTTGTTACAATGTTCCCCCCTGAAAGCATAATTGAATTTGGTATCTGCTTTCACTGCTATCTTATAAAGAAATTGGTTACCTCCCGCTTTTGCTTTCCATTTCTTCATCCATTTGAGAGTTAAAAGAGCAAGTCCATAAATTTTTCTCCTTGATGTAAAGAGCAAGTTCTGGTTGAATGATTATGCATACAGGGATAAACCCCCTCATACTTAACATTTTTCATGAGTTATTCCCAAATTCCCGATCATTTTTCCATTAAATCCGCTCACTTCCCCCTGTTGCATAATCTTCCTAGTTATATCTTCTTGATCTGTTGTTCTTGGTCTATGAAACCATGTGTTCTGAGTTCTTAATCTATTGGAAACAAATTTCCCTGTGGATTCACCAGTTTGTTGACGATAAAAATCGCAACGAGGATTTCGTCTGCAAAGTATTGCTAAAAGCCTATTATTTAAAAAAACTAATAATATATATAATACTAGTAGGTGGGACCCCCTTGTAGATTGGAGGATCAGATATAGTCTTGTTACACATTTTATGTTGTGGTTCAATGATGCTTATAGGGTTCTAGATGATTGATGATGAATACTGGTTTCATTTGTGACATAATGGCAAAGGGATCATGGACTTTATGTGTTGGTTTTGTTGCTCTAAACTCTAAATTCCATGTATGAATGGCTTAGATTCACTGTTATTACATTGCTATTAGTGCCATGAGTTATTATCTATTGCACCTGCACAAGACACATGTTAGTCATAACAAGAGCAATATAAGAAAAAGAATCCAAGAAGAAGGAACTAAAATATCCTATGCTATGTTATGTTATATGCATTTGAAATTCAATTGATGTTAGTCCTAACTAACAATGTTAGTGGTTATACGATTATTATTGAGCTATCCTTGGCACACTTGATATATGTTATGGTAGGTTTTGGCGATGGTTAATGTGATGTTGGGTGGCACATTTGGCAAGCAATGTATGTTAGTTTCGATGCATGGATTAATGAATGGATTAATGGCATGGGTTAATGTTGGCTTGATGGCATGTACTACATAATTGAATGAGGAGAGGATGGAAGCGACGTCCATTTATTGCATGTCACTCCATATTTCCCCCATTGGTCGTCACCCTAGATTGGATATTTTTCAATTGTTTTTCGTTGTGGTTAAGCTCCAATATTTAGGAAAGGAAGAAATTGCTCGACCAAGCTCGCATTTTTAAGGCCATTTGGTTACAGGTATGTTTTCTTCACCCATCCATGAACTCGCTATGTTTATGAAATAAACATTGGCTCGGTGATGTATTGGTCTATGTTTTTTCTTGAGGCTGGCAACTATGTAAACTCATGGTGTTTCTGGAATGGTTGTTTGTGTGTTATTCGTTGCAAATGGAAAATTGGATGGTTGAAGTTACGATTTCATTGACTATTTTGTGTGGTGGAAGCCATGAAGGCTCTTTGTTGTCTTTATGGGTTTTTGTTGGAGGGTTTCATTCCATATAGACTTGTTGGTTGTCTCTTCATAGTACTTGTAACCATACCCAGACATATTTGTTGTTATGGGGTTGTTGTATAATTGTTGAACCACCTTTGGATCACTACATATCGTTCTCTGCCTAGTCATGGGATCATTTTATGCTATCGTATCTGCACAGTTGGTTATGGTGGCTATTACGCCAAGAGGTTTTCTTTAGGGTTGGTTTATATTACATGAGTTCTTCATTTATATTAGCATTATTTGGTTTTTTGGTGGGGAAAACCATGAGGGTTATGCCCTGTGTGTTTTCAGTGTTATTAATTGTCCAGTAAGGAGCCTCTGCTTCTCTATTCATAGTATCTCTTACCTGGTGTGAACTATCACCCTGTCTTGCAAGCTAATGGTTATGTGGCATGTGTGTCCACCGTGTTGTATCAAAAGGTTCTCACCTGATGTTGGTATGGTCAACTCCAGACTCCCTGTGTTGGTTCCACCGAGCGAACCCTTGATTATTCAGAGCCCGTTTTTGATAAATTGAGCCAGTTATATCATCATGTCAGGTATCTTGTTGACTGTTATGAATTGGTGAAATAACGTCGACAGTGGTTTTAATTATTGGCTCGTCTTTGTTGATATATTGGATTACACAGTTATAATCGGAAATGACTATTGGTATATAGTCGTTGCATTCTTTTATTGTGACAGTTGGAATGTTAATTAAGCATTATTGTTTGGTTTGATATGAGCAGTCACTGAAATGCTTATTTGCGTTGGTTTGTATGTTTTCTACAGCATGGTATAAATTGAAATGATGGTCGTTGTTACTGTGTGTTTTAATTGCCCGATCGGGATTATTTCAATTTGAATTATAGATGATTATGGCTTGGCTGCCCACTATGTATGATTTATGGATATTGTGCATCGTATCGTTGCACCATTAGAGATGGGCATGGGTTTTATAATGGTATGGTTTCATTACAATTTAATTGTTAAAATTGGTTGAAGGAATGGAATCAGGCATGTTTCAAAAGATCTTGTGTCTATGTTTGATTTGAGGAATTAAATTATGGACAATGGTTAAGGTTTGATGCTTAACAGAGTTAAAAAAAAACGATTGTGTGTTCATTGGAATTTTGTTTTAAATATTAAATGGAAGAAGTGAGAGGAAACGGAATTCTTATACAGGTTGTTTGGAAGGCATGTTTGATTTTGAGTATGATGATACTGTGTTAATTAAAAGGGGTTGAAAATTTAAATATGGACAGTGAACAAGTTTTAACATACAGTATTGTTTAATTGGCACAGTAATTGTTTAATTGATGTTGGGTAGTGGTTTTGAATAGAGAATTGTTTTATGGAATACTTAATTAATTTTTCGAATAGTATTCGCTCTTCTCCCTACCATTATTTCACTTTTCGCACATTACAATCCCATCACCTTCCCATATTTATTATCCACTCCCTGTACCTAGAATTTAATTATAGTTAAAGGAAGCTTTGTATTATGACGGTTTAAGTTCGCGGGGATGGATTACAGTGATATATTCTTTGGTTTACATTGCAGTTGATTGTTTGTCGTCTATGAGAAGTAATCATGATCTGTTCCCCCTCATTTTAACATTTTTCTCTCAATACAAACCCTCGCATATCCCAGAACCTTTGTTCACCCCTCCTCATTGAAAACTATTTAAAATTTGTATGGATTGGATTGCATGGGTTTGATATGTTGTTGAGCCAAATTTTATTTCATATTTTAAAAGAGTTGTCATGTATGGTTGTTAAAGAAACTATTTGCTAATCAATTATTCATACAGGAATGAGCTTTTTCAGCAGAGGTATCCATGGCAGAGGTAACCGAGGGAGAGGTAATTGGAACAGGGGTTATAGAAGGCCAAGATTCTCTATGCACTTTGATCCAGACTCGCAAGAGTTAGGTCAGCTATTTCAAGCTGGATTTTTTAACTTGATTGGGCAGGGAGTCATCCAACCTAGGCCTAAAAGGCCTCCCTTCCAAACCCCACAGGTCCCTGGTATCCCCATGCCTCCACATGTCTCACTACAGCCTGAAGTTCCCAAAAATGATGGATGGCAAGAGATTGTCCACCCGAAAGTCTCTTAACATCATGGATGGCCTAACTTGTCTTTACCTACTCCCCCACCTATCAATTAAATTGTCCAAGCCGCCCCTGTCCACTCACCATTTCAGTCTTCCCATGCAAGTAAAATGTTGAAAATCGAGGCCCACCATGCTCCTGACAAAGGAAAATCCATTGTTGCCACTTCCTCACCCTCAAATGAATCGGATAAATCTATGTCCTCACGCATGCATTTGAGGGATGATTTATCCCATGTGATCAGTGAGATTAGACCTAAAGGCTCCACACAGCCTAAGGAAAATTTAGAGAGATCAAAAGGTGACAGCAGCAACAAGGGAGAGATTGCCTCCTAGAGTGGAAAATATGGATTTTAAGTTTTTATTTATTTATTGTTGAGAACAATTGACTTCTGAAATTTTGGACAACACACTATTTTTTGGATACATGGGTAATATATTTTTGGAAATAATTTCAATTATCACTGATATAAATTGTCAATTATAAATGTGATGATGGGAGTCACAAGGAGGGATGTTTTGTTTGATTAACTAGTTGTGTTATGATTGTTAAAAGCTAAAGGGAGTCACAAGGGGTCCCACCTACTAGTTATTATGTATTTAAAAACCCTTATTATGATTTATTACTTTTCCCCCTTAACTAAAAAGTTGGTTGATTTTTAGTTAACTTAACTAAGGAAGTAGTTCAACTACTTCAACCAATTCTAATTTGCTTAAAGGAAAAAGGAAAAGGAGGGACAAGAGGAGAATAGAAGGAGAAGCATACTAAGGTTTGCTCTTTGAGTTTTTGTTGAAATAATTCAGTTTTCATTCATTCCTTAATTCATTAGAAGCCTAATTATTTTTTATGATAGCAGGGTCATATTGTAGATAGCAAGATTCGGGGCTGAATTAAATCATTCAAACACTTTTTTTTCATAGGTGTTGATCTATCTTTGATTGTCTATGTAGACTTGTCTATTTGTGAATTAGTTTTCATGACTGACAAAGGCTATTGTGCAGAGTCGAGTAGGAAGCAATCTGTGGAAATTTGATCTAGATTTTAAAGTTCAATTTTTTACTTTATGTCAGAAGTCCTTTTGTATGTTTCATCGGGGACGTCTAAGTTTGACTTTAGTCCAAAACTTCCTCAAGAAATTTTGTAAAGAGAATGATTATTTTGATGAATTGGAATGAAATAAAGGATTGCTTTATGTCTCATCTGTTTTGACTATTGACTTGGTGTCTTTACTTCTATCTCTATATTTATTTCAGCAGCTCTTGTGTTCAGAAAATTACATAAACAATGAATTTTTCAGCAAGCTTTTATTAATAAAAAGCAGCCTAAGCACTTGCAATCAATACTTGTGAGTTAGGATACCAATTTTAATGGCTATAAACATAGGGTGATATTCTTGTCTATCTTGCTTTAGCCAAGCAGGATCTGAAAATGCTTGAGTAAGATCATTTCATATCTTTTCCTCAACAATAACCAAACATTTGGTTCAACCACTTATGGTGCTCTGGGGATGAAATTCGTTATTCCAAGAAATATTTGAAGCTGCAATGATCCATTTTAATTTGGAAGTGTTGCCCAAGCAAGTAAGGATGCCATAGATCCACTGCGTAAAGAATAGCCAACATTTCCTTTTCATAGGTGGATTTTCCCAAGTGTCTATCAAATAGTTGTTTGTTGGTGAAAGCCAAAGGTTTTCCATCTTGCATGAGAATTGCCCCAATGCCTTTCCTAGAAGCATAACATTCTAGAACAAAAGTCTTGGTGAAATAGGGAAATGCCAGAACATGAGTCATGCACATAGATTCCTTCAAGTCTTAAAAGGATTGATCAATTGTTGGATTCCTACTAAAAGCATTATTTTTAAGGAGAGTGGTGAGGGGAGCTACAATTTTTCCATAATTCTTAATAAACTTGCGATAATATCTTTGTTAAACCCAGGAAATCTCACAAAATTTTAAGAGTTTTAGGGCAAGGCCAATCCTTCATAGCTTTTATTTTCTTAGGATCCACACATACACCATCCTTTCCAACACTATGGCCCAAGTACTCTACTTCAGAAGCTCCAAAAGCACATTTAAATTGTTTGAGAATGATTTTGTGTTGATATAGTAAGTGTAAGACTTGATCCACATGGGCCAGATGATCTTGCCAAGTTTTACTATAGATGAAGATATCATCAAAGAAAACTAATACAAAATGACAAAGGAAAGGATGGAAAACATGATTCATGAGACTTTGAAAAGTTGAAGGTGCATTACACAAGCTGAAAGGCATGACCAAGAGATCATAATGGACCCCATGAGTTTGAAAGGTAGTTTTGGGAATATCGACCTCTTTCATACGTATATGGTGGTAGACAGAACATAGATCAAGTTTGGTAAAGTACCAAGCACCACTCAATTCATCCAAAAGGTCATCAATGATAGGAATGGAGAATTTATCTTGGATGGTAATTTTTCTGAGGACACAAAAAATCAGGACACACATGCCATGTGTCTTCTTCCTTGAGTACCATAAATATAGGAGAATAATAAGGGATTGTACTAGGATGGATAACACCCACCACTAGAAATTCCTAAACAATTTTCTCAATTTCATTCTTTTGGGAAAAGGGGTGATGATAAGGGTGAACATTGGGAGGAAGACTTCCATGGATAAGGGGAATGGAATGATCATGGATTCCACAGAAATGGGTAATTCCTTGGGGATTGTCAAAAACATATTGGTGTTTGGAGAGGAGATACTGGATGTTGGGATGAATAGTAGGGGAGGGGTTCTCAACTGCTTGAATGGAACAAAGTTGGGAAATAATGCCAGAATGACCTGTGAGATTTTAGTATTTTTTCCTTTCGGTAGGAACTGATGGTCTTTGGGGACCCTATCATGATGCCTTGGAACTAATAATGTTGTCCATCTTGTTGGAATTTCATGGTTAATTCCTTAAAATACAGTATGATGGGGCCTAATGTGCATAACCATTCAGTATCGAGCACAATGTCGCAACCACCTATGTCAATAGAAAACATGTGAGATTTCAGGTGGTACTGACCAATTTGTAGGCACACATTTTCACAATGCCCCCCACATTTCATGGAATCATCATTAGCAATCATGATTTGAAATTTTTTTACTACATAGATATAGCACATGGTCTCTGGAGCAATGCGACGATGAATAAAATTATGGGTATTCCCATTGTGGATTATGATAATGACTTTCCACTTATTAATTTAACCAATTAACTTAAGGGTTTGGGGAGCAAAGAGAATAGTGAGGGCATTCAGCAAGATAAGAAAATCAAATTCGAGAGGATCAGAAGGTGGTGTATGATCATCTGCTTGGGATAGGTCTTCATAATAGGGAACATCAACATCCTCTTTAGAAACGTCCTCAGAAATGACCATAAAAATATTTTGTTCCTTACACTTGTGACCCAAAAAATATTTTTCAGCACAATTATAGAAAATACCCTTAAGTTGGCATTCAGACATTTCTACCCTGGTTAATCTGTGGATCTTGAGAGGAGTGGAAGGAGGGGCTAGAGGTGTGGGTCAAGGGTGACGAATAAAGGATGATTTTTTTTTTGAGAAGATATTACCTAGTGTGGTTCTTTATCATGTTGAGTATATTCAAGCCAAGTCTAAGGGCAATCCATTAGGACATGGGCTCGAATTTCATCCTTTAGTCCACTAATAAAGCATTTCTGAAGAAGGTGTCAAACATGTCGTTCGTTCGAAAATCCAATTGCTTAAAAGTGGATATATATTCTTCCACTGTACCAAATTGTTTCATCTTAGTCAAAATATCCCAAATGATGGGGATCGGTGTCAAAGTGTTCATAAATTTCTACAACAAACTAGGTCCAAGCAATATACCCTCGGCGTGAATTTTTACACCATTGCCACGATTGCCAATGTTCATGATCCAAATAAAGGACACCAATACGAAGTTTGGCCAAATCATCAGTAATGTCATGCAATGATAAATAATGTTCCATTTGAGTGACCCATCCAGTGGGATCCAAGCCATCAAATTTATTCACATCAATTAGTTCATGATGAAGGGGGTTGGACTGAAAGGCCATGGTGTGGGAGGATTCCACGCCTTCTGGGTGTGAAGGTTGGTCAAGGTAGGTAGGGCCTTGGAATTGGCCCATCCATTGTTTTAGTTGTGTGAAGTCACTTTTCACATCGACGGAGAGGGATTCCAATCAGGTAGTGAGGTTGTCAACTTTGGAATTGAGGGAAGCAACTTGAGAATTGATGCTCCAGATGTTAGTGTTGTTTTAATTGTTGTTGGTTTGCAAGACAATGGTGGTGTTTTCAAGCGCTTAGTTAAGGGTGTGGGCCATTTGGGAGGTAAGCAGGTAAGAAGTGGGTAGGTGGGTCCACAAAAAAAGGGGTTATGATTGAGGGGTACTATGACAACCAATGTGAAGAGATGAAGCCAATGGAATAGGTCCCAAATAAGGGTGTCATGGAGGGTGGGTGGGACCACGGGAAGAAAATATTATAAGTGATGGTTATCACTGCAATCAAGGCGAAGAGAGGAATCTATTGGGATAGGTCCCAAATAAGGGTGTCGGTGGGACCACTACTTTTTTTTTAACTCATGTAGAGTTCTTCTCTAGTCTAAATAATATTGCATTGACCAAATGCCTAAATTTTTAGTAGTTAAAATTGTGTAGTAATTTTGCAACCTGGATGTAGGAGATAGGGTTGCACTACAAAATTTCCCCTCTATGTTTGTGTTTTAATGTTCCGACAGTAAGGGTTAGGGCTTTAAGGGTTCCTATGGATAGGGTTTTCCTTGTGCTATAACTTTATGATATACCAGTGGGGAACAATAGTAGTACTCGAGCCAATATCTTAGGGCACCAACTAAGGAGGCTCGACCATACCCTTAGTTGTACTACCTGATTACCTAGGTATGTGAGAGTAGTCTTCCCAAGAGTTGTTCTCAATGCCACTATAGTAGTTAGGTGGTCGATAAGTTGATTTATAGTTGGTTTTACGAGACCTATGGGACTCTTGATATACTCAAGGGTATGTGGGAGTGAATGGTTGTGTACAGGTGTTGTCTAATGTGATACTACTGCAAGGGGTACCAACATTGGTTGCATAGGTTTCCAACAAGGTGAAACAGTGTGTTTCAAGTAACTTGTGAAATCGAATGTATTTCCTACATGTAGTCCTCCCTAACCGTAATTTTACCCGTTGAATGACAAATCATTGTGTTTTAAAGATGTTGGCAATACATGTCTCTATCTCTAGCCTAGAAAAAAAATTGTCTAAAAATTTGCACAGGAAATTGCTTTGATACCACTTGTAAGGTACTAGATGTATTATGCAGAGCAGAAATAGAATTGTTATAAAAATTATTAGTAGAAAGAGAAAAATATAGAGCACAATGACATGGTTGATTCCATAAATGATACCTTTATTATATTGGTATCCAATTTCACTTGCCTCTTCGAGGGGGAAACCTCCAGCAAAGTAGAGCTCAAATACAAAATGATTCTCAAGACAAAACTCCTCCTTGCTTTATACTCTTGTTTATACTATTTCAATCTTCTAGAGAACATTATAGAGAAAGATATTTCTAGAACTAGAACCTTCTATTAAGTCTTCTTACATTAGACATGTTCACATTAGTACATAGGCCTTATTTACTAATGTCGGCCTTTATTATATAGAAAACATATAATTCTATCTACTTGAGGGGTTAGGGAGGTTAGGATGCCAACATAGAAGCACAAATAGAAAAATTAATAGAACCGTAAATAGAAACTAGTTGTCAACTTTATGTAACTAAAACATAAGAGTAAAACATAGAAACATCAATAGAACCAAGAATTTGTAAAAAAAAAATGATAGAACCATTAATAGTAACCACCTGTCAACTTCATGTAACTAAAACACAAGTAAAATGTATAACCATTAATACAACTAGGAATTAATAGAACTGTTATCGCACAAGTTTTAGGTTGGGGAAAGCCCGACCCAATCACCAAAATGGTGACAACTAAGAGAGCACCTACCCACTGTCACCTTAGGTGGGTGTTTCCATCACTTTAGAGATTAAGTGATTACCTCAAGGGGGGAATATCGGTGAACCTAGGGGGGAATGAGATGGAAAGTGTGATGTATGAATTAATGCCCCTATCGGTCAAGTTTATATGTGTGGAGAAGGGATTTAGTAAGGTCTTTGTGGTAGCCAAAGGTTTCCAAGAAGTAGTAGACCTTGCAAATGTTGATTGTACCTGCCCGAGACACAAG
>CBVK0100772760.1:0-12474 GCA_900067695.1 Picea abies | reverse complement strand
TTTTTCGATGATTCTCCCTGCTCTGTTTGATTTAATGTTTCATAGTTCTGAGCACATTCTATTGATTTCTCAAAGCTCTTGATGGCAGGGCACTGATCTTTCTACTCAGACTCTGAATCTGAGTAAGGTAAATTGAGGATGTTCTTCCCTGTGCTCTGTTGTGTAGGGTGTCTTGAATCCTACTGTATAGTCTGCTCTGTAGTCTTCTCGAAATTCAATTTCCTTTTCAAACTGTGAGGTTTCAATTTAGATACCCTGTCCTCTGAAGGTCCTGACCAGGCCCTTCTTCTTCTTGAGCTACTCTGAGGAGAATATTGCTTTCTTACACCTGCCATCTGTTGAATTGCAGTCTAATTCTGAGTTTCAAAACCTTCCCAGAACAGGAAGTGTTCCCAGCTCCTCTCCTATTGCTTCAATTCTTGCAGGATAATTAGTTTTATGAGGCCAAGGTGGCATAGAGTAGTTTTCATGCTTGAAGGTTGAGCTCTGATCCTCTTGCATACTTTAGTCAAACTGTGATACAAGAAATAAGGCAAATTGATGGGGGTCTTACCTGTGAAATGATCCAATAACTTGAAGTGATATATCATCAATTTGTCATATCTTCCTTCTGATGTAATGTATAGTTGAATGGATTTGAATAAATCTTGCCACTCTTCATCCAAATATGAAACAAGCATACCCTTTCTCCACGCTTTGTGCTTGTACCCATATTTTAAATAGAACCTGAAATCTAGACTCTTAGGGGCGGTGGTTTTAAACCATCTTTGACCAGTTCTCAACAATCTTGTAGCTGCTGCAATGACCTCCTCATCTACTTTGATTTCCACAGAGCCAACACGAGCTCTATTTCCATCAAATGTCATGGCGAAGGCTTCATTTGTGGCTTGGTGACACCCAATTTGCAATCTTTCTGCAAATTCCATACATCCCGCATTTAAAAAGTGCCTCTAGACATCGGGATGCGATTGCAAAAACGATAAGCTATCCAATTCTCGTTTGAGTAAAACGCCACTGCGTTTTCTCACCATTCTGCAGCTCCGACACTTGACCACTGTAAACCCTGTAACTTTTTTAGTTGAACTGAGGTTCCGCGCTGCTGAAAGCAGTCTCGGCTTTGACTCTGTGTCAGATCAAATGAAAACCTCGACTGTATTTCACAAACAACTTGTGATATGCCAACTCTGCCTGATTTGATGGCGTCGGACTGATGGTACCTCCTCTGTACCTGCGTCGCCAAACAAAAAATTTCCATTTCGGGTGTGATGAGAGTTGGGCGTGGGTTCTGGAATGATTTCGAATTACCATCATATCCTGGCACACATGCTTGAATTTCCATGATCGCCCACTCCCACCAGCGCATGTCTTGGATTTGCTCTGACGTGGGGGTGATCACCTCATCATTTCTTTCATACGTGGATAATGAGCATGTGATTCCCGCTTCATGCAGCAACAGTGCATGGAGAACGCCTCTGCTACCACGCTCGCTTGCTACTTTCACCAGCACGCGACTCCTTTGAAAACCCCTGTTAGCTGTGGAAAGTGAATACTTTCCACAGCGCACCTTTTTATAGAAAACTTACCTTAGCTGCGGAAAGTGAATACTTCCAACAGCGTGCCATATCACTTGAAGATGTTTCTCATCTGCGGAAAGTAGGTGTTTTCCATAGCGCGCCACGTGCGAACTGACTGTCAGACCCTTTATGCTTTGTCACTTTCCACAGCGCATTAACTGATGAAACGACTTCTTTAGCTGTTGAAAGTGGGCGCTTTCCACAGCGCATAATGAATCTCTCGGACGTTGGTTAGATGCTGAAAGTGAGTCATGCCAACTTACAAAAAGAAGACTTCATGGACCTCATTTATTCCTAGGACAAAAGTAGAAACCTAAGCTTGCATCCAAATAAACTCAAAAATAATTTGAAGTGAGAACCTAACACCTAAAGGAAAACAAATAAATCGACAAGTTTATTTGAAGAGTTAACACGAGGAACTATCAGGGGCAGTTTCACTCCCTTTATCACTTTTCCTTACAGTGAGGGTCATATACCCCCTTCGTCCTCCTCACTTAGAGGTGTTCCTCAACACTTCGTCGAGCCTAACGTAAACTTGTTTGGAGCAGGCATTCAAGCACTCCCTCCTTAAAATATGTCGATTGGTTCGACACCTTTCTCTTTCTTCGGCATATTTGGTAACAACGCTTTCTCGTCAGTTGTCGTTTCGACTGGGGGAAACCCTGGTTATGGACAACCACATCTTATATAGGGTACTATTCCTGCACAAAGGGCACACTTAGGAATTCCTTTCTCACAAGGATCTTGGAATCCATGGCAGGGACCAGTCCCCCTACCAAGGATCTCGATTGGGGCAACCCTTTCCATACCTAGTTGAACCTTGGGTAAGGCCCAATGCCTATACCCGTCGGATGAGCAGGGGGCAACCCCTCCCAAAATTCGTGGAATGCGACACAAGCTTAGCCCTTTACGTCTTATTACGGGAAACAGCAAATGATGTCTCAACAAGCACCCAATTCATACCTTGGTCATGGTCATGGTTATTACCAGAGCCCTAGCCAGCAACCTAACTTTTCCTGGCAACTTGGTGCTAGTCAAACACCAGGCTCCTTTTTACCTGGCTACAATCCACAACCCAAACTTTTGTTTCTGGAAACCCTGCACTTTCCATATTTGAAAAGGCTCTTAAATGACCCCATTTGTCATGATCCGATTTGGCCTCCCATGCTGACCAACTTTCCTTCAGACATTCCAAAGTTTGAGGCCAAGACTAACGAAGATCCTGGTGATCACGTGACTACCTTCCACTTATGGTGCTCATCCAACTCATTAAGAGACGACTCCGTTCAGTTGTGATTTCTTCAATGCACTCTCATAGGGAGTGTTGCGAAATGGTACATTGAACTCGGCCACTCACGATACTCTTCCTTCAGTGAATTGGAAATGGATTTCCTGAACCATTTCCAATTACCTGTCAGATACGACGTCGGCACCGAATTGTTGGCCAATTTCGAGTAGACAAAATCAGACCATATCTCGGATCATATTCGAGAATGGAGATGCCGGAAGAGTTTGATCAAAGTGCCAATCCCACCAGCATTCATGCTAGAGTGGTTCCTTAAGTCTTTGGTACCCCAGTTATATAAAGACGTCGCAATGTCCAGAGTGTTTTCCGAGGAATACGTGATAATGAGAGCGCAACAGCTAGAGCTAATTTACTCTCAATCTAGTTTGCTCTACGAGATTTTTCGAGATGCACCGAGGTCAAATATTGACAAAACTAGGAAAAGGTTCAGACCACATGCTGATGGCATTATTTTTTCAGCACAAACCAAGCCCGTTGATCCATTCTCAAATCAATTGCAACAATTGTCGATACAATAGATAGTGGCCAGCCAAACCACTAGTTCGGCTGCTCCCCCTACCCAAAAGTCGGATGTACACAGTGCGCAAACGACAAACCCAAAGGCCACCCAATAGCTTGATGGAAAGAAGAAACAACATAAAAAGGGTAAGGGGGATAAGAAACCCATTGATAATGTTGGTAGGGGCGACACTGAAAATAAGAAGTCAAAGTATCTGTGTAATCTTTTTAAGGAAGACCACCCGACCCATCAGTGCCCTCGGCTTGCGGAGGCCCAGAAGTTATTGGCATAGCAACATCCTATTGTTTTAACAAACCCGTTCCCACACGGGAAAAATCTAACTAAGCGCGGAAGGGGGTAGTCAAGGACCCCCTTCATCTTCAAGTAATCCTTCATCCGCAAATGTCTATATGATGAAAGGTGATGCCTATATAATGACTAGAGCATGTGATTATGGAAAGCTAGACACCTTTGAGAAGGGTAAAGAAGACAAAAACCCACCTCTTCCTCTTCATATTGAGAAGACATTGGGAGAAACAATGACATCCATCCCAAAAGGTGTGTTCAAGAAATATTCTTACAACCCAAACGCAAGGGCCACCCAGAACTACTCTGTGGTGGAGGATTTATCACAAACCCCTTGTGCAATGTCTACCTTGGAAGTCCTCCAGATTTTCCCTTCCCAGAGAAAGGCCCTGTTAGCTGCCTTAGGCTCTGCCGAGACTTGTCATTTCGGAATGACCATGCTTGATACCTCCGACTTAAAACCCCGTCTTCCTTACCACTTCGCTTTTTATATAGTATTGGCTTACACCATGAAAAATTTTACCTGGAATATTTTTCATACAGTGGTGGATGAGGGCGCCTCGACATGCATGATGTCTTTGGCATGTTGGAAGGCCATCGACCAACCCATTTTGTCTTCATCACCTACTATACTTACAAATTTTGACGGTCATTCTTTCCGACCACATGGGATCATCCCCTCTTTCCTCGTGCAGTTAGGGGGGAGAACCGTGTGTGTCGAAGTTGAAGTGGTCGATGCATCCCTCGACTACAATCTTTTGTTAGGCAGGATTTGGACCTATGCTATGTAAGAAGTGGTTGCGACAGTGTTTTGGGTCTTGTTGTTTCCTCACAAGGGATGGATTGTGACCATTGATCAGTTATCCTTCTCCCATCCTGACCCTTCATCGGGAGTCTCCACGGTCCCGATGATTGATAACCCCCAGCCTGGCATCGTCAATGTAGGGGTTGGTTTGTGCCCATCATTGATGGGTACTTTTGATTACCTACCTCCGACTGGAAATTTCCATTACATGACAATTGTCCTCGACCAGCCTTGGGCTGAATTTTTTCAAATCTCGTCGTTTCACACGATGTACTTTCACGATCTGTGGACCCTTCCTTCCCCATCCGCTATGATGGAAGGGAAAGAGCACCATGGCATGGCCATGCCTTTGTCCATGGCAGAAGTTTCATACTTGATCATTCAACGAGCTTCTGTCGACCCCGATCCAACTCCAGCACAAGATTTATATACGGTGCTCAAGCCTATTTGGGCTCAAGGTTCCCTTACTGATACAGATTCTTTAGACTTAGCCTTGCCTTCATATGAAGTGATTATTGAGGCAATGACTAGTCCGTATAGACCCTGGGACGATCTTCATCATAGATCTTACTTCCTCACAGAGTTAAGACAAATTGAAGCAGAAGAATTCATTATGACCATGAATAGAGATAAAGATTGTCTTATCAATCCTTTGGCAACACACGTAGTTTACGCTGAAGGAAATATGGAAAAAATAGTTGAAACGATACCTATTGACATCTCTAGAACCCCTGGCTTTGTGGAGAATATCTTCGTCGGAGCGAACTGCTCCCTCGAGGAGATTCAAGCCTACACAAATCTATTTAAAGAATTCCACGACATCTTTTCCTGGTCTTACGAGGAAATGCCAGGCATCAACCCAAGAATTGTCGAACATGAAATCACAACTTATCCTGATGTCAAGCCGGTCTGGCAGAAGCTTCGTCTGATCAATCCTAGGAAAGAAACAGTTATCAAGGTTGAAGTAGAGAAACTACTTAAAGTTGGTTTCATCTACCCCATCCAATTGACTCAATGGGTGTCAAATCTCATGCTAGCCAATAAAAAGCAGGGTATGATTCACGTATGCATGGACTTCCATGATCTGAACAAGGCCTACCCAAAAGATAATTTCCCCACGCCATTTATTGACCAGATAGTCGATGAATGCACAGGATGCGAGGCCTTTTCGTTCATGGATGGTTTTTCGAGATACAATCAGATCCAAATCAATCCCAAAGACCAACACAAAACTACTTTCATCTGTCCATGGGGTACATTCTCTTATCCTAAGATGCCTTTTGGTCTTAAAAATGTTCGACCTACGTTTCAGCCGGCCATGTATTTTTCTTTCCATGAACTCAGACACATAGTCGAGGCTTATCTCAATGATTTAGCATCATGATCTCGCAAGAGAGTTGATCATCCGAAATACCTCTGACTTATCCTTGAACGGTGTCGCTACTACCAAATCCGCTTGAATCCAAACAAGTGTAGTTTTTGCGTCACATCAGGTCATCTGTTACGTTTCATCGTTTTGAAAATAGGGATCATGGTCGATCCTCTCAAGGTTGAGGCAATAGTTCAATTGCCTCCCCCGTGCACCATACATCAGCTTCAGAGCCTGTAGGGAAAAGTGAATTTTCTATGGTGTTTCATCGCAAACTATGTTGAGATCACAAACGGTTTTATGCATTTATTGAAGAAGGGTGTTCCTTTTCATTGGGACGAAGTCACTCAACACTCTTTTGTCACTTTGAAAAGTGTCCTTATATCAACCCCTCTACTTTGTCCACCCAATTATAATAAAGATTTCCTATTATACTTGGTCACTGCAAAGTCGACCATCGGTATGATCTTAGTTCAGGAGGATGATTTATTCTCAGAATACGTGATTTATTACCTGATCCAAGGCCTAGTTGGACTGGAACTCAATTATTCCCATATTGAAAAACTTGCATTGGCAACGGTTCCATCATTATATTTTGTTTCACAAGACCACCATCATTGCCATCATGAATCCATTTCAATACATATTGACATGACGATTCATCAGCAAAAAAATTAGTATATGGATAGTTATCCTCCAGGAATTCGATTTGGAATTTTTTTTGGCGAAATCGAAAAATTCGATGGTCTTCACGAAACTCATATCATAACTTCTGGTTGACTTAGGTGATGTTATACCCAATGATTCGCCTATCAAAGGAGACATGTTTTTTATCGTGACTTATGACCCTTGGTATGGATATGTGCTTCTCTATCTCCAGACTTTGAAGTGTCCCGCCTCTGCTTCTCGTGATGAGCATCACCGTATACGCCATCAGGCTAAGAACTATCTCATACTCGAGGAAACATTGTATCGTCGAGGTGTAGACTACATCCTTTGTCGATGTATCACTCATGAAGAAGCAGAAATCATGCTTAACAATTGCCACACTAGAGCATGTAGCGGTCATGTGTCTGGGTTGGAAACAGCCAAGAATATTCTACAAGTTGGTTACTTATGGCCGACATTAATCAAAGATTGTGTTGAGTCAGTCAAGAAGTGCCACCCGTGTTACATCTTCTCTCGAAAGATGAGGGCACACACCGCTCCCATGTTTCTCGTTATTACCATTGGTCCCTTCACTAAATGGGATATTTATTACACTACATGCAACCCCCCCTTAGCAAGGGGGAACCGCTATATCATCGTAGCAGTAGACTACTTCACCAAGTGGGTCAAAGCTATGCCAACGTTCAAAGATGACGAGGAGATAGCAACTCTCTTTTTGTTCAACTAGATAATAGCAAGGTTTTACGTCTCGAGAAATATTGTCACTAACCATGGCAGTCACTTTCAAAACAAAATGATGACCGAGTTAACATCAAATCTTGGGTTGAGGTAGGAAAATTCATCACCTTATTACCCCCAAGAGAATGGTCAGGTGGAAGCTGTAAATAAATCTCTTAAAACCATTCTATAGCGAACGATCAATTTGGCCAAGTCAAACTGGAATTTGATGTTATATTCATCATTATGGGCTTACCAAACATCTGTTAAGACCGCGACCAGTTTCTCACCTTTTCAAATTTTTTATGGGATGGAAGAAGTATTTCCTATAGAATGCCTGATCCCATCGTTAAAGTTGGAAATACGGTTATTGCCAGATACTTCACCACTTGAAGAATGGTTACTATACCTTGAACAACTCAATGAACAATTCCATGATGTGGCCTTGTCTAACGAGGCTCACAAACAAAAATTCAAGTGTCAGTATGATCGGTTCGTTCGTCCTCATATTTTCTCTGAAGGTGACCTTGTCCTGGTCTATGACAAAGATAAGGACCCCCTAGGGGTAGGTAATTTCAAACCCATGTGGTTCAGACCTTTCATCATGAAAGAAGTACTACAGAAGGGCGCTTATCTTCTGGTGGACCTTGAGGGAAATGTTTTGGCGGAGCCTAGAAATGGGCTCTACCTCAAGAATTATTACTCATAGGTGGGTCGCCTTCGGTGACCTTTTGTAATATATGTATAGTCTTTGTACTATTACTTTTTGGGCTTTTGTTTTTATGGACGTATCATTTTTAATGTCATATTCTTCACTATGGCAGATGTTAAGTGAATCAAAGGTGTTCATTGGATTCGCAGATGGCGCTAGCTGGCACACTCAAAGGCTTGCCTCCGCAGCTTGGGTGATTTTCACACCTCAGGGCCAGTTTCTATCTTTAGGAGGTATATGTTTAGGTGACACCACAAACAATGTCGTTGAATACAACGCAGTTATTGAGTTACTTCATGATGCTTTGTCACTTGGTATCTCTCACCTCTAGGTCTATTTAGACGCTCAGTTGGTTGTGTCTCAGATAAATGGAGTCTACCGAGTTCATGACCCTACTCTACACCGGTGATTCCTTAGGGTACATCTCTTAGAACAAAACTTTGATTATATTACATATTTTCATGTTCCTAGGAGATTAAATCAACTTATGGATACTCTAGCTAATCAAATTTTAGATTGGCATCTTGCACACATGTAAGAAAGACACACACATGCACATGTAAATACATTTGTAAAAAAGATGTAATCCATAAGACATAAAAAGACATTAAAATACATATATAATATCAAAATATCAGAGTACACGGGTGGATGCAAGTGCCTTAAAAATATGTCCAGTAAAGAGTCATGGGGCTTATGCCCTCAAAAATATACAAATAGTGCCCTCGGCACATAAGCAATCCAATATAACTAAGGACGAGGCCTATTGGCTTTGTTATAATGATCAACAATGTTTGCCAAACGCCAAAAAAGTCGGACCCATGTCCATGGTGCCCCCACTACATGAGGCTGCATATATGGCGGCAAATCCTCAATCTCAGCCATGGGGAATGTACGAGTGAGCGAGGTAAAGTTCCACTCTACCCATCTCAGTACTCTCTCAACCTCTCTGGCTGGAGGTCCCCCTACTACTACTGGTCCGCTAGCTGCAGTTGTTTTTGCCTCTGGTCGAGGACATTGCATGTTCCTCGCAAAGTTCGTTGGATGCACTGGCCCCACATCTACACATAACACATACTTAATTTTCAGATACTCTCGCATATACAAAAAATGATATATATAAAAACAACATAAAAATTAAACAAATTTGAAAAAGAAAGAAAAAAAAACAAGGCAAGATTACCCATCTCTCCTCGCTTCTCTCTGAGAGGTACCAGAATATCATGATCTCTCAAGAAGTTAATCTCAGCATAGGGGTAGTCCTCTATAACCGGAATCTATCGTGCCCACCAAGAAAAAAACTTGTCATCGAAGGCCTCAATGGTCCTCCCCCCCCTTGTCATAGCAACAGCACCACCCATCTGTATAGTGTGGGGTGAGAGGCCTCATGCCCTCATATCGTCTCTCTAGGACTGAGACCTGGTACTCTCTCAAATAATAAAGCACAAAGAATTGTCCCAAATCCAAAGTTCTTGTGCCTCTACATACAACACTCTGTCAACTGCCTCTTCATGCAGTCTAGTAGTGTGGTACTCCAGTCAAAGATTTGTGCATTTAAGCACTGAATCACACAATTCATGTGCGCCCAGGAGGCCTGATGTAGAGTCGCAGATCTAGTGATCCACCCAATCAGCAAAACTATCACTTTCAATGATAGGTCAGATATCTTGCTTATTGGCACCTCCATGCCCATCTTTTCGGTATCGGCTTCACAGTGGAGTCCAATCAACTCCGCTATCTTGAGAGGCCCAAAAGGAAATGTGCGGAAATTGATTGGTTCCCCTCTCCTTGAGAGGCCAATCAAAAATTATATGTCCTTGGTCGTTGGAGTCAACGATTGACCCTTAAGCATGAAGGCCTCTGCGTCAGGGTTCCAATGGTCAAACAAGGCATTCAGTAGCCTAGGTTGTGCCCACATGAAAGGACAATGGAAAAACTTTATCAAACCACATTGCGTTAATCCGGCAAGAGAATTAGGGTCCTCTTCGACCAAAACATCAATGTCCTCATGCTCCCTTTCTCTCTAGTGAACATACATCCTGTAGTTTACAAGTTTAGGAGAGATTACCCTTGCAATTTTTTATTTTTTTCACATCTAAGAGGGTACACACGGGCTGTAATGCACACAGTCGCGTGTGCACGTGTGCAGTTTTTATTCTGCACACATGAGTTGTATTAGGATAGCCCGCGTATACGTAGGGCCGACCTTTTTAAGGTCGGTGCCCCCTCAAAAAAGAAAATAAAATGCATAAAGGAATAATAGAAATTCAAGGGGGGTTAGTATGTACTTTCTTGGTCCAAGCGGAAGTTCATTTCGTCCACTGAAGCTCCCGGAATCAATTATTTTCACAAAAGGGTATTTTTGGCTTTTATTCAATTTCTCAATTTGCAATAGTGATAATGAGTTGTCAGCTTCTATTTATAGACCTTTTTGGCCACTTTTTGTCATTTTTTGGACCCTTTTGTCATTTTTTCTAAATTAAAAATCATTTAGTATGGTTCAGGAGTTTTCTATGGATTGTTACGACGAGTGTTACTTTGAGTATAGGGAAACTTTTTGGAGATTTAGGTCTTCTTCTTCTTTTTTTAAAGGGTCCTTTGGTAAAAAGTAATTTTTTCCAACTTGTTGCATTTAAGTTATGATTCCACCTCCTCTTTATGCATCTCGTTGTCTTTATCACTACGCCATAGGATCGATCCCACCGATTTGCAACACATAACCATCATTGTTTCTTTAGAAGTGTCGTATTTTAGTGGTATATCCTACATTAACATGGATGCCCTAGGTAGATCCTGGTCACATTTTGGTGTCCATGCCGTCACTAATGACCATAGACTTGGGAGTCCTTATTAGTTTATCTTGATTATGAGTTTGAGCCTCATTTACATGATGCATTATGACTCTTGACCTCACCCTCGGGACTCCCAGAACATAACGGGTCTTCTTTTAAGCCCTTTTGAGACCCTCTAAAAATGAAAATATTGTTGAGCAATCCTGTTGACCTTCACACTCACTAAATTGAAATTTGAAGTCACGTCTATCTGGCAGTATTTTACCCCTTTTTCGGTTCGGATGGTCAACTATACAAACAAAGGTATACTCAAGGAGCCTCAGTTCCCTACAAGAGTATTCTCGGGTATGATTTTAACCCTTTTTCGAGCCTGAGGAACTAAATTTACGAAAAAGGAACCCCCACGGAGTCCATAGTTAAGCTCTTTTCAGACTCCCTAAAATTGAAAAGATCGTCGAGTGACCTTATTCTTTCACACTCGTTAAAAATTGGTCCAGAAGAACATTCCTAACGGAGTCCATAGTTAAGATTTTTTCAGACTCCTTAAAAATGAAAAAACCACCGAGTGATCTTGTCTTTCTCACACTCGTTAAAATGGTTTTGAATAGATGTCTGGTCGGTGCTATTTTACCCCTTTTTTGAGACGACTATACTATCTTCGAAAAAGGTACTCCAGTGGAGTCTCCTTTTACATTTTTTCAGACTCTCTAAATATGAAAAACCATTGAGCTTACCTTCTCTAGGCTCGTTAAAATTATATCGAAGGACGTTACCATTGTGTGTCTTATTAATCGGGTTTGCATACCTGTGTCTTTGGCCTAATGCTGGCTCCATGTTGCTCTCAATTGAACCATCTGAAACATACCTTATATGTAAGCCCTGTAGCACTTTACCTCTACATCTTGACACCTTTGGCCCATGGAGGATTTTTCCCGAGTGTCCTTTTCCTGCATATGTCCCTTTTCCCTGAGAATCCATGTGTTACGTGCGCTTGGAACTAGTATGTCTGTGACACTCGATCCTCCTTTGTAACATAGCATTCTTTTATTATTTTTCAATCTTTCCAAAATTATTGAAAAAGACACACAAAAATTAAATATACCCAAATAAGAGGAAGGGAAAAGTATTTTCTTTTTATTGGTAGCACAATGAGTCACCCTTGGACAAATCACATCCTTCTGTTTGTTCGTCAAGCCCTGGGATTTAATATGACCTTAGGAAGTTGTTCTTGCTACATAGATTTGTGTCCTCCTCCATTTGGTTATTCTTCCAAACAAATGGAGAGTTCGCGGTGCCTCCTGCATCGTGAACTTATGTCAAAATTTCATGCTGCCTGAGTCTCATTTTTTGTCATGCTATTGTCCAAGGTAAGTTATTACCACACTTGAGTTGTCCCCCTCTGTAGATTGTCTCTATCCCCCATGCCCGAAATCCCAATCAAGTCTTTGTTCAAAATCCATGAAGCCCTCAACCTGATCATCAAAATCCTCTAGTCCGTTCCTGACAAGCCATCAAAGACCTCTGGGTAGTGAAGTCGTACACTCATATTACACTCCTACCTGAGTTGTGAATATTTTGAATTTGTTGCTCGAGCTCTGAAGGCCTCATCTCTAGCCATCAGGCCTTATTCACTTCTTGAAGATGGATACTATGCATGTATATCTTTTTGATTTCGAGATGTAGATCCATTGTGTATTGCTCGCGGCTACACTTTATATAGTTATA
>CBVK0100772758.1:1982-16289 GCA_900067695.1 Picea abies | reverse complement strand
GGTCATTTATGCATGCATGAAAAAACCCTTAATGCTAGTCTGTAAGAGGGATTTCCCACCCACAACAGTGAACAACAAGTTCACGCACGCAGTGACTTTTGGCTTGATAGTATTGTGGCAGGGTTTATAATGGAGTTTGCAGTTGACACAACAAAGTCATACAGCACAGCGGAGCAATAATTTCTATGTGGACCTTGAGGAAGGTACATTTGATCATTGTATAATTCTATTAAGATACTACTATATAACAAAGGTGTAATGGAAATGGAATCATACAGCTAAACTTCCCTACATGCATGGGGGAAGGGGGGAAGCACTTACAGAAAGAGAAGAAATGGAAGGAAGAAAAGATAAGGGAAAGAAGAAGGAACCCTTGGACCCAATCATCATGGACGATGACCAGATCAAGTGGATCTTGGCGTCAACAGGAAAGACACGTAGCAGAGTACCCTACCAATACAAGGTGAATACCAAGAAGAGAGCCATAGCCGCGTGGGAAGTCTTGGAGAGTGATGAGAAAGAGGTAGAGGATCTCCGGGCTATGGAGCAGATTGAGGAAATCCTGCCTGCAACATATGAGAGGAAGACGAGAGGTCCAAGAGCGAGAGGAGAAGGCATCCATCCTATCCATATTAATGTTAGTGTGGAACCCATAAACCCATGTGCGACTAATACACCAAAGAGAACACCATTGTTTAGACAACCAAAGTTCATACGTAGACAGATAGTAGGAAGTACATCTACACAAGGAAAAAAAATTGAAGGAGCTAGATTAGGTAGCACTAGTCAGGTATCTACACCACATGGAGGTAGTAGTTCAGCATTCAGGATGGAAGGACATGATCCCACCATCAGATTACCAGAATTTTGAGGAGAAGCAGCAGAAGACCCTGAGAAACATTTGTTTATTTGTGCAAAGATCTGGGAAGAAAAATAGATCACTGATGAAGATACTAAACTTGCGCAACTAGATATTATGCTAAGAGACCGCACACTAGACTGGTACATGAGTCTAGACATAAACAGTTCCCCTGGGACAACAAGGACACTGGCAGACATTAATAAGTTACTGATAAATGAGTTCCATAAGCCAAGCTCAGAGGATCAGTACATGAACGAGATGATCAAAATAAGACAGAAACTAGGAGAGTCTGTATGGGATATTGATCAAAGATTCAAGTGACTAAAGGGAAAGCTAAAATATCTCATGATTGAAATGCAGCATCAGCACCTATTTGTCAATTCACTACTCCCACACTTAAAATACCCTTTACGACAGCATAAATTTTAGACATGGTCAGAGGCTCTACAGGCAGCCTTGCAACTGGTAGAAAACCAGTGCCAACAGACAGACCCAACTATTGAAGAACTGAAAGAGGATTGAATAATCTAATGTTTCAGTTGAACCAGAATAAGAACAAGGACAACCGAGAACTCGTTTGGTGTACCACATGTGGGACAGAAGGAAACCAAAAGAATGAATGTCCAACGTTCGCACAGTATATGGAAACAAGAATTCCAAATATGTTACCACCAGGAGGACTATGCTGTGAAATATGCAAGAAACTGAGTCACAACCCTTATCACTACACGATGATGCAGAAATACCAGACAATCCAAAAGATCTCATATTTCACCTTTTTCAAGTTAGTGGGCCATGACGACAAATATTGTAGAACTATGGAGTTGATGCGAGAAAGGACATCATAGGCATATAGAGTATAGGCAGAAATGATCACTGGGCAAGCAACACCACAGTTTAATCAAGTCCCAGCTCCATAAAACACTGTGCAGTAGCAGTATAATATCGTGCAACCACCATACAATAATGTGCAACAGCAGTACAATACGGCACAACCTCAGTACAATATTGTGCAGTATAATCAAGCACCTTAGTATAACACGTCATGAGGAGATAGAGTAGGCTATAGAGGAGGAGGACGATCCAGAGGAGGTTTTGAACGAGGTAGAGGACGAATCACATGTCACAATTGTCAACAATCGGGACATTATGCAAGGGAATGTTTGCTTCCACCAGCGACTTGTATGTATTGTCGCGCATCAAATCATGACACAGAATAATGTCTGACACTAGTAGTAAATATCCAGGAAAAGAGGAACCAGAACAACCAAAACGCTCAATCGATCTTAGCCGAAGTAAGGGATGAAGGACGAAACATCAATATCGTTACTCGTGGAGGAGATAAAACAGGAAATGATGTAGTTCGACAAGAACCAGCGTAGAATCAATGGGTAAATAAGAACATTGAAACAAGGAAGTAGTTCGACGCACAGAAGGAAAAGGAGAACTTTAAAGAAGCCAGACAAGAATTTCAGAAGGAAGACATAGCGTCAACTTCAACTGTGCAACATAACAAGGAAGCACAAGAATACAATATTTCGCCATCATTAGATCATACCAGCGAGATGCAACCCATGGGACAAGCAAGTACAATCAAAGAATTTTTTCAATCATGTGTAAAGGTATTAAGTGATCCATCATCTGTGAAAATATTGCAGAACATACTAGAAAAATGTAGCATTGAGACGGAAGGAAAGCTAGAACCAAAGACAGTCAATCACTGGCACACGAGAAGAAGAACTAGGGAGTTTAGACTGAATTCTAATATTGGGGTTTTCAATATGGGAGACATTTTACTAGATCTAGGATATGAATTTAATGTATTACCAAAGAAGACATGGCAATGCATGGGAGAGCCAACATTAGGATACTCACCTGTTCAATTAAAATTGGCAAACCAACACAGAGTCTTACCAATAGGTAGACTGAAAGGAGTGACAGTCGACCTAGATGGAGTGCGCACTAAAGCATATTTCGAAGTCATTGAAATAGTATATGGAACAACACCTTACCCAACGTTGCTTGGTCTAGATTGGGCATTTGACAACCAGACCATAATCAATTTGAAGACCAGGAAAATGACATTTGAGTTAGAAGAATACAAGGTCATCATGCCATAAGACCCATCTGAAGGGGAGAGGTTTGTAGAACCTACTTTCCTAGACCTAGAGGAAATTGTTCAATTATACAGAACAACTGCCCACGATGAGGATTATGCAAACCCAACTACATATGGGGTACTTAGTTGGATGAGAATTACTTCATGTGCAACAGACTCAGACACCAGTTTAGAAAACTGGCAGCAAAGGCTACATGAAGTATCCATGAGAATATGTGCAAGAATAGACCGTGCAGTAAGATGGGTAGGCACAGAAATCAGAGAACCACCCAGTTTCCATGAAATAAATGATTTGGAAACATTCTTAACACTGTATGAAGACATAGTGTTAGAGAACTAGAGACTATTAGCACTTTATTTAGCACTCATGGCCACACCTGCAAGATGGTAGGGTGTGCACAAGGAGACCATCACATATTGGTACCAATGTAAGAGGCTACTGTGCATAATGTTTGGCCCAAAATAGAAAAAAAAAAAATAGCAAAAGTATGATGAACACGGAGCACTAGTAGAACACGTGGAGGCATGTAGAACGCTATGGAAAATGACACCCACATAGGAATGGCCTCATCACTTCATACACACTCTAGAGGGCATACCAGTGAACTGGTATACAGATCAGGAGTTGCATAAAGGAACTGCGACATGGACAACATTGCAACAGAATTTTACCATCACATTTTCATTCAAACATGAAAACCCCAACATAGATGCAGCTCTAAAATAGATAAGAGGAGTAATATTTATCACAGAACCAGATATAGAAGTTATCACAGAAGAGAAACAATGGAATAAACAGACAGTTAAGGAACTATTGTCATGCTATCATGTACAAGAGGAAGCACCAAACGAAGACGATCCACACGACATTCAAATTGAAGAAGAAGAAGAAGGTAAAAGAGAGGTGGAAGGCCCACCCATAGAATCAAAATTCATTTTCGCACCGATCAAAGTAAAGACAGTTAACATTGGGACAGTCGAGCATCCCAAAATGGCCAACATTGGAGATTACTGGGATGAGAAAATAGTAAAAAGCATCACAGAGTTGATGCATGAATACATTGACTTGTTTCCCGCAACATTTACAGATATGAAGGGTATAGCAGGAGAATTAGGAGAGATGAAGATACCACTCAGACCTGAAGTGAGACCTATTAGACAGCGACCCTACATGTTGAGATCGACGGGATGCTCGAAGCCAACATCATCGAACTGGTTGAGGAGTCAGAATGGATAAGTTTGACGGTAGTTCAGGACAAGAAGCAAGGAGGGATCAAGATATGCGTTGACTTAAGGAAGTTGAACGATGCATGCCTACATGACCCATTCCCTACATCATTCACAAATGAAGTATTAGAGAACATGGGTGGACATGAAACTTACTCATTCACTAATGGATTCTCAAGCTACCATCAGATTAAGATAGAACAAGAGGACAAATACAAGACCACATTTGCGATATAATGGGGATCTTACCAATACACAGTCATGTTGTTTGGACTGAAGAATGCAGCAGCAATATTTTCCAGAGTAGTCATTCTTGCGTTTAAGGAATTCATCAACCACTTTCTCGAAGTATACCTGGATGATTGGACAATCTATAGTTTATTGAAAAACCATGTGGAAGTTTTACAGCTGATGTTAGAAATATGTATATAGTGTCAAATATCACTAAACATAAAGAAATGTATATTTGGAACACTGTTTGGGATACTATTAGGTCATATAGTATGCCAGCAAGGTTTGATAGTAGATCCTGCAAAGATCGCAGTCATTGTTAACTTACCACCACCAAAACCAATCTGTCAACTAGGAGCGACATTGGGACACACAGGTTATTACAGGAAATTTATCAAAGGATATGCGCAGATCACTGCACTGATGGAAAAGTTGTTAAGAAAGGATACAAAGTTTCAGTGGAACGATGAGTGTCAAAACGATCTAGATAGCCTGAAATAAAATATGGTCACCGCATAGATACTAGTATTTCCAGACTGGGAGAAGACATTCCACGTCCATGTAGACGCATCAGTGATAGCACTTGGAGCTATCTTAGCACAGCTAGGAGTGGGAGACTTGGATCACCCGATAGAATTCGTGAGAAAAAATTTATCAGACTCTGAACAGAACTATAACATGACCGAAAGAGAAGGCCTAGCTATGGTCTACACACTTCAGAAGTTTCATCATTACTTATTTGGAAAATAGTTTAAGATGTTCAGAGATCACTCGACCCTGAAATACCTAGTCAACAAGCTAGTGTTGGCGGGGAGAATATGTCAATGGTTACTACTATTCCAAGAATTTGACTTTGAAGTCATAGTCAAACCAGGAAAATTGAACGCGGGACCTGATCACCTATCAAGGTTCACAAATGGAGAAGAACCTACGAACTTAGAAGATAACTTTATGGAAGCACAGTTATTCTCAATACAGATTATTGATGAATACTTCACAAATATCATTTAGTACTTGAGTACAGGTACTGTGCCGCACGAATATAGCACTGCACAGAAGAAAAACCTAGTAGTCCACGCTTCCAACTATCAACTAATTGTAGGACACCTATAAAAAATGGGTTTAGATAACATCTTGCGAAGATACGTGTTAGCACACGAAATACCAAGAGTTTTAGCGGAATCCCACAAGGGAATAGCAGGAGGGAATTATGCAGGTAAATCTACCGTGTAGAAGGTATTGCGCGTAGGACTTGTGTGGCCAATGATTCACAGAGATTCAAAGGAATACTGTCAAACATGCGATGTTTGTCAAAGGGTAGGCAAACCCAACAGAAGGGACGAGATGCCATTACGACCACAAGTAACGTTACAGGAATTTGACAAGTGAGCAATAGAATTTGTGGGACCAATCAACCCACCAGCAAAAAGAACAGGGGCTCGGTACATTATCACCATGATGGAATACTTAACAAGATGGGTGGAAGCCGCACCGATGAAGAATTGCAGTGCATTTTCTATTTGAACAAGTAATCACTAGATTTGGGTGCCTAAGAATTTTGATGAGAGATCAAGGCACGCACTTCATAAAAAGTACCATCGGCACTATGACTGAAGAATTTGAAGTCCATCACTTGAAGAGCACACCATATCATTCGCAGGAAAATGGCACAGTGGAAGCCTTCAACAAAATTCTAGAGAACGCACTGACAAAGATTTGCAATGTCAACAGGGATGACTGGGACCTCAAAGTACCATCAGTATTATGGGTATACAGGAATATGTGTAAAAAGGTGACGGGGCACATGCCATTTAAACTTTTTATGGCCAAGAAGCAGTGGTGCCATTAGAGTTTTTAGTACCATGATTGCACGTAGCAGAAATCAGACAAATTACAGAATGGGGCGTAGTACAAGAGAGACTGAATCAGTTACTGACCATGGAGGAAGCCCGAATCTTGGTAGGATTTCACCAATAAGTTCAGAAAGAAAGAGACAAATCTTGGCATGATAGACACATCAAGAAGAAAACATTCAAGGAAGGAGATCTAGTTCTGATGTACAACAACAAATCGTTTCGGCACCTGAGAAAGCTCAGAATGCATTGGTTAGGACCATACGAAGTAAAATATGTCACATATGGAGGAGATGTATAGTTAAGGGATTTATCAGGTGCAGAACTCAGAGGGATGATCAATGGGAGTCGACTGAAGTTGTACAAGGACATTCGACCATCCATGGGACAATAATAAAAAATAAAAAAATGAAAAAGAAAAAAAAGGAAACAAAACCAAAGAGGGCACAGGGCACCAAAGGCAGAAAGACCATGCAAAGTAGAAACACAACCCTGAGGAGGATAAATAAAATGGTCACATCCAAAGGGAAACAAGCAGGAAAAAGCAGGACAACATGACAACACTAGAAGGCATTAAAGGACGGAAAGGACCAATGGGATGCTACATTAATCACACCAACAGAACATGGCACAACAGGAGTAATGGAAAGTACGAAACCTCCAAAGATGCATTGAACCAGTAATCAAGGTGCATTAAACCCATAATCAAGGAAGCATCCTCGACAAGCTTCATGGGAAAGCCATATAACACATAGGTGAGGGAGCCATTAGTCTATTCATGAAAAGAGAATATACACAGAGAAATAGAGGATAAATAGCACAGTGTGAGTTCACAGATATCACTGAGACCGTTTGAATCCAGCAAACACTTAAAATTCACCACCATGGCATGGCCTAAGCAAGAAGAAGCGAGCCATACCACTAGGAAAACTAGAGTTCAAACCAGGTCACGAGGACAGGCCAAAGAAGGTGGACAACAGTTGTCAGAGATCATCAATGTTGATGAAATCCCATCCCCAGAGACGATACCAATACAATCCATGCCGATACTGGAGGAAATTCAACAACCAACAACAGAAACCATGAATGTAGATACACCAACAGTGACAAGTGAGCCACAGAACTAGGAAGAAGAAACCCTAAAGGAGATGCAAGCAAATCATACAGAGGCAGCTCCAAAATTCAATGGCACGACACCGAAGAAAACAACAGTAGTTGAGCCCAGATGAGTCTCAAACGACCATATCAGACCACCTAGCAGGGGAGATTGTTGAAGATGTCTCGGCTTGGCTGGAATGGTATACAAAGGAACAACTGGATGCCACTAGAACATCAAGCCAGCCACCACCAGTGAAGAAAGACAAGATACAAATACCCAGGTCACCTCACAAGAAACCTACAACAAAAATCGTTCTACCGCGCATACCAGAAGGGGTACAACTAGGACCAAAGCTATTGGTTCATATCAGGAAACTCAAATACTTTGACCATGATGTAGCAAACAAAGCCAAGTTTTTGGAACTTGTGAAGAGGGTCTTTGTCTAGACTACGGGCACAAATAGGATTGGTGAACTGATCGAGCAGCCACTCCAGTGGGCAACTGGGCTACAGAAAATGAGAATTTTAGGTATGTTGGACTTACCACATTTTGGCAGAGGTCAGCATGCAACCACATGCGTCAAACAGCTGCTAGTAGTCACACATGGAGGGAATATATGGCTGAACAAGCTCATCCCCATAGTCATTGAACTTATTGCAAACATAACAGGGTTATCAATTCGGGGAATGGATACTGTGTTGTTTCTGGATGAAAAAACTAAGGAGAAAGCACTACCATAAGAGATGAAGAAGTACGGCACCAAAAGGGGGACAAGAGGGATCATCATCAAGAGGATCAATGATGCAGCCACACAATTGGGCGTGAAATTCTTAGCCTGCAAGCTGATAAGAAAATGTCGCAGGGAGGAAGTCCCAGCTAGAGTTGTTGCAGTTGCAGCCTAGTGCACAGAAGGCACCTCAATGAGTTGGGTGTCGTACCTCTTGAACTTATTCTTGGATGACTGCAATGATGCGTGGGATCTAGGAACAGAGTTTCACTACTCATGGTTGATCACGCTCATAGCCTTTATGGGTTGGAGGGAACCAAGGTAAGTAACTTTTTGTACCAGACCCAAACCAAACCAGGGAAAGAGGTATTCACTGCTAAAGGTGACGGCGAGCGCTAGTCACAAGAGGATGAATGCATCCATATTTGAAGGGTACCTACGCAACCTACAGGAAGCCATCTTCCATATGTGGAGAATCACACCAGAATTTGCCACGCGATATGTAGACATTGCCACTTTCCAGGCCACACGACATGTAATGTGGATACAGGCAAGGAGGGATCTAGATAAACAGTGGCTACAGATGTGCTACTGCATCACCAAGGTCGACATTGACATGGTCATCAGCAAATGGGCTGACGAATGGATAATCCCAGTCATTACCTAGGAAGTACCTGAAATAACAGCAAAAGAAGAGGAAGAGTAGGGAGAAATTAATCCTCTAGAAATCCAAGTGCCCAAGAGACCAAGAAAGGGCCAAGTCAAGACAACACAGATAGACAAAGGGATAAAAAGATAGGGACCTAGAAGGGGAAGAAGGAGACTACGCAACTGGCCAAGGAGCAGTAGCAACAAGTCAAGCCCGCACAAGAGACAGCATCAAATCCCAACACACAGGAACTAGAGGGAAACAAGAGGCCATCCTCACAGACAAGAGGCGCGCGCAAGAAATCAAAGGCACAACGAACACCACCAGAATATACGATCATGGATGATGATGGGGAAATGATTGCCAGAATGATCTAGGATTGTCTATCCGAGGACTTTGACCATGCTGCACACCATAGGGACAAGATCCAAGAGGAGCTAGCAGACATGCAGCAACTCATCAAGTAGATCAATAAAGGGCCGACAACAAGCAGCAAGGGAATTGAACCACCAGCATCGGAGATAGAAGGAAGAGTGCAACAAGAAGAACTAGAGTCAGTCCAGGCAATACTGCAGCCACATGTAACATTCCACATTGACCCTAGTATGTTGCGCATGGACGCAATTGTGGGGCAGAGACCCTCTAAGTACTTAAGCCAAATCCAACTTGTGTTTACTAGGATACCATCAGGAGTGCTACACAGGTTGCAAGTGAGCGTAAACCATGAGGTACAGTCTCGCGCACACAAAGACTTAAACAAATTGACGCAGGCAACAAAGAAGTGGGATGCACTAGAAATAGTATATGAGAAGGCTAAATATGAGACCCATGAGGAAAGGAAGCACATAAAAGGATTGGATCAGAAAGTGGCAGGAAATTACGAGAAGATTCCATAGGTCATGTAGAGTGAGGCAATCACAGCAGTAGACAAGATTGATCAGATTGCGCAGGAAATTGATCAATACTAGAAGGAGATCGAGGATCTCTGAGAATAGCTCATACCAACCACTCCACCAGCAATCAAGGAGCAAAGGAAGTAGGAAGCAACAACACAGCTACAGGATATAGAGTAGCAAGTTATCACAGCAACTGACTTGTTTGATAAAGCAGTGCAGCTTTGGACCAGGTTGGAGGAGGATCAGCGAGTCCACAAATGGGACATGGAAGAAGAAAGGATCAATGTCGCTATCCAAGAGCTCAAGAAAAATCATAAGACAATACCAATCATAGAACACGTCAAAGGGACGCGAGACATGAAGAGATTGCAAGCAGAACTAATCACTGCGCAAACCCAGAAACAAGAGTGGCAAGTTCAAATGGAACCATTGCAAGAGAGGGTAGCAAAAGTCCTAGCACAGGCAGAGGAAGATAAGACATAGATAGCACATACCCAGGCAGAATGTGTAGGATATATCGGTGATGAAGTCACAGTTCAAGTAGTGGACACAATCAAGGAGAAGACTGTTCAGGTGCAGACACAAGTAGCAGATCTCAAGGACAAGTTCCAGACAATCATCAAGGAGATCGAGGAAGCTCAAAAGGATTAGGTGGCTCGGGATGAGCCACATGTCATTTTTGGGGGCCTATTGGCAGCAGGTCGAAGTGGAAAGAAGGATGGTTGTGGGGAAATAAATCATGCAGAGATTGAAGCAACAGCTGGAGGGGAACACAGCACACGCGCATGCAAGAAAGCATGCACAAGGAAAGCGACAGTTGGAAGGAAGAATAGCATGTGCATGAGAGGAATACCTAACGTCAGTAGGTTTAGGTTTTTGTTAATGTATTGTAATGGTGGAAGAGCCAAAGATGTATAAATAACGAGACGGAGGTATTATAGGTAGTTGTTGTTGTTCACGGATTTTGTAATTGTTCCGACTTAGTTAGTAATCGGGTTTATATTTTGTTGTATGAACTATTTTGTAAGATGTTGAGCTAGAGGAGACGAGAGAAGGTAGATCTTGAGGATTAGATCGCAGGATGAGGAGCCTGGTGCGATCTAGTTCACCTCATATAGATCTTACCCATTTGAGGAGAGTTGTAAGTGCATGGCGTGTAGATACAAAACTATCATAATAAAAGAGAGCCAAGAGACAAATCTTTGTGGACATATTCCAGGAGGGGGTGAACCACGGTAATATCTATGTAATGTGATGAATGCATGCCTATATTTATCCTCTTTTTAGTAGTGATTTGTTATGCTTGATGAATGAATGAGTTATTATATTGCTTGTTTAAATATTGTTCACAATACTAAGGGAATAAGCTGCTGAAATTACTGAATGGTCGAGTTCTCATATCTCATACTCAATCCTAGGTTGTAAACACCTGAGTCTTGCAGCCACCCATTAAATCTATCTCAGGTGAGACTGCGCAGTGCATTATGTGTGTTGTGTTGCCTTCTGGTTTACTAGGAGGGCCGATAGTTTTAGAGGCTTTGTTGGAAACCTGAAAGATATGAACCTTGGGTCAATAACTCAGATGGAAAAGAAGAATATATAAACAACAATATCCCAAGGGATGTACCATCCATTTATCAGGATTAACCCAAGGAATTCTCCATTATTTTATCAGGGTCTCTCTGGAATAGGTAGCTAGGAACCTCTCAACTAGGAACTCAAGGGAAAATTGCTTCTAGAAAAACTATCAACAAACCAACAACAAACATTGTTGTTTTAGTGCAACTCGCATAGGAGTTCACTCTTCGGGCCTCACAACCTGGCTCTTCAATTGTCCAACTCTAATTTGCTTCAATTACACTGTAGTTTGCTCTAGAATTCGCCCTCCATGCTTGTAGCAACTTCAAGTTTTGTTTCTTGTTATCCCCTTATTTCTCATGCACAAACTTGACTAACTCAAAATTGTTGTACCTACCCATATGAATTTCTCTTTTTGGCTTTCATTTCTTGACTCACACTCTTCCCCAAGCTGATTGTACTCAACCCCCATGTGCCCAATAACTTTGGGATGTGATCACTCACACCCACCCTCTTACATGTATTCAATGATTTGCTTTGGGAACACTCAATCAGAAATGGGAAGGTTCATATACAATAGCAATTTTAGGATAATGGGTTAAATTAATATACATGGGTATTTCCCCCTTGGACCCCTCTTGGCCATTATCCTGGACACTCCCCCCTCTTGTGGATTAATTCAACCCGCATATCGTGTCCATGTCCCCCTTAGCATTTGGCATCACATTTTATTAATGAAACAAGGAAATACAATTCGCATATTACATCGCTCAATCGTAACCACATATTATATCTACATAAACATTAACTAAACTTTTAAATGCACTTACTTTAATTTTTTTTACACTGTAGAGTGTCTCTCCACACAAATATTACATTATTTATTATTCTATTATTATTATTAAGAAACATATTATACCTTTCAATCATCATATTTTTTCATTTCGTAATTTATTTTCTCATTGATATAATCCATCCCCATGAGATTTGAACCTATAACCTCATGGGGACTAAACCGCACACAAACCAATTAATCTACACCTCTTCTGTTTTAAATTTATCTCAATTTATTAAATCTTAATTATTTATTCTTATATTATTATTATTAACCATATTATATCTTTCAATGGCCATTCCTATCATACTATAATTTTTTTGATATTAATTTTTTTAAGTATGTTTTTTGACTTATTTTAAAATTAATTTCTATATTATTTATTTAAATTAAAAAATCATATTTTCTATTTTAATTTAATTAATCTTTTAATACAAGATAATAATAAAAATTAAGTTATCCACACTAAATTATTATTTTAAAAGGAAAATATACAGTGTGTGTGCTAATGTCTTTGTTACTGGTTTACCACTAGACTAGACCAACAACAAAAAGGCACTTTGTCTACTCTAACTATTTTGAGAGTTTGGTGTAACTTGAAACTACAAACCATGAGATACCAAAAACTAGGACTAATAGAGAAGAGTCTAATAATACCTGCCTGACATATTGATCACTAGGAGGTGGTGCTACAGCTCCCACCTCTGAGACTCAAAAACAGAAAAACAAACATACATATCATGAGTAAACTTAAATCAATAGAGGATGGTCATCTGTAATAAGGACATCAGGCTGAGGGTAGTCCAACTAGGAGAATTCCAAACCGGAAATCTAGTGGGTTGACCATGTGGTCCATGAGCTTGATTTGGAGTTGCACGTTGTCTACATAAAGAATAATTTCCTTGTGGGCATCATGCATTTCCACCAACACCTTACCCATGAACATTTTCATATGTCAATAGAGGTCAATCATTCGATAATACTTGGATTCCCTGGCCTTTGAGGAGCCTGGGTCTGGAATACAGGGGATGATATTTTCATTTTCTTCATCATCTAATATGAATCACTTGAGGACCATCACATCAACCTCTACAAGATTGATCTCAACCTAGATTTATGGAGTATACACATGATAATCGACAATCAAGTCTTTTGCTTCTAAGTGTTCCCTAGGGACCGTCACCCTGCGACGACTAATTCGCAAGAGGTGATGAGAACCATCGTGTGCCATAAGGACGGTCATGAAAGGAGAGTTGTAAAGGAGGTAATAGCAAGGAGAAGAAACGAGCTTTGAGAAAAACAGAAGCAAAGCATGTCGCAGTGAATCAAGAGTAGGTGGAGCAAGGAACCAAAGGTTCATCTAGGGAGGGGGGCGATATAACCCCAAGGAACGTTGATATAACCCAAAGGAATGAAAATAGTTAGGACACATCTCGAAGGTTCCCACGAATTGGTCATAATTTTACATAACTAGTAATAAATTTTACCATAGCCCAAAAATCCAAGGGAGGAGGTGAAGGGTGACTAGCATATGGAGGAAGAACGCCATCGATCAAGAGACTATGAGGGTGTGAGTGGGCATGAGAGAATATAATGTGGGAGAGTATTAGTTGTTCAATGGAGGAGCACACGGAGGAAAAATAGGTGCTTGCCTTGGGGAGTGATCCCCTTTTTTAATCACGACTCTAACACCGGACAAGGGGAAAGATAATATAATCTTTAACCACATTTATCATTGTTAGTTTATAAAATAATTAGTTTTTGAATAATTAGTTTTTATTTAGAAAATCATTATTCTTTGGTTAATTAGTTTTTTCTATTTATAAAATCATATTCGTTATTTGATTATATTATCTCTTACTCAACCCCCTTATTAGTCCATGCCGAAGGCGTAGAGGGACTATGGCGACCAATAATACGTTGACTTCATATTAATATGTCCTTTGACTATAAATTTTTTCATCATCTATATTGTTCGAACTATAGAAGTAAAAACATTATTTTTATATAATAAAAAAAACCTTATATGGCATCGTCTCATTGGAGAATAGATTGGAGGGCTTATTTCCAACTTCATTGTTCCCAATGTTGTAAATGTTTAGATATCCAAATTTTTTAGCCTGGACGCTCTTTTTTAATTTTTATTAAATTTTTACTGAAATGTTTACACACCGAAATTTTTGAGCATCGACGTTGTTTTTTAATGTTTTTATTATTTCTATTTGTATTGA
>CBVK0100772756.1:0-36492 GCA_900067695.1 Picea abies | reverse complement strand
CTCTTGGCAAGTAAGGATACTCCAAATATTAAAGTACAGGTCATCAACTACAGGTTGCAAATTTATGCAGATGTGGGCTTCGACATTTCATCTCTGAAGAACAAGAGGTGAAGGAGATAGGGAATGTGCCTTTCAGAACATTTGCTTGGCAATAATTACAAGTGTTTGAGTTACATTATGATTCTGAAGTACATGGAATGAAGACATTTGCATGCAGTTGATGATGGATTGCAGGTCAAAGTTGATACTTTTGAAGGTCCGAATTTTTTTCTCTGTGGGGAGGTGTGATCCAGGAGGATTTTCACAGTCAACACATTTTCAGTCAGCTTCAAATACTACCAACATTGTCCAATCAACAAAGAGCTCACACTGAGCTTTCCGATGCATTTTGAATGAAGTCAATTGGACTTCACATGCTAGAGATATGTCTTGTTGATATTTAGAGGAAAAATGGCATTTAAATGTTTAATACATGAGATAGGGTTCTCATAATTATGTATTTTTCATCATTTAAAAGGGATTATTTTGGTGCAAAGCCATGTTGGCTTTCAATCCCTAGTATCAAGGAGAGTCCTAAGGAGAGTTGAGATCTTCATGGATGGTTGAGATATATTCTCAAACCAATCCCTTGAGATATGCCAAGATCCTAATTTAGGGGATCTTGAGAGATATTGTCTCCATGAAAATCTTGATGTGGTTGAGATGGAGATGTTATATAAACCCTTCTTTGGGGTCAAGAAGAGAGGGAGAGAAAGAAAAGATATTGTGGAAATATTATTGAGATCTTATTGATTCAGAGGATGTCTTTGTAAAGGAGAGACATGTTGTAGGCTTGTTTATGTAGCCCTTTTGAAGAAGAATCAATAAAGCAGATTCATGGGAGTCATGAATCTAGAGACGTAGCCAGGGGGTCTAGTGAACTCCGTTCTCATATTTGTGTCAATGTTGTATGTGTGATTTTGATGCATTCTCACTTGGTTAAGTAGAGTTTTTATTTATAAACATACACAACAATTTGACAATTTTATGTGATTATTTACTTAATGAAGCATGGTTGATTAATCAAATTTCCCTTATTCACATGCAAATTTTGTCAGTAAAATATCTTATTTTGAAAATTTGGATGTAAGAAGATTCTCACCAAAATTTTGGATCATTTGTTTGTCTCGATAGTCTATTAATTTTAATTTGATTTCTCAATTAGTTTTCAATGTTGATTATAATTATTTTGGAGAGTTAAGACAATGATGCATTTGTGGCTTGGTTGATCTAGTATTTTTCTGGTCTTGGTATTTTGTTTGAAGACATCAGTTGTCTTTGTGTGATATAAAATTCCACCATACACTTCTAAGTCTAACTTTGGTCCTTACCCTATCAGGGGTTCGGAAATAAATATTTTGGCTGTAATTTGGAACGGAAATCAATAAATCCATCTCATGATTTTGGTCTCACTTTTGGATCTATTATATAATGATATTTCAGATTTGTTTTCTTTAAATTGTATATTTTAATTTGTTTATAATCATATTCAAATACTTTTTCTATTTTATTTTATTGAAGCATATAACTTTTAAAAATAACATCAAACCCAAGTACTTATTGCTTGAGGGCTTGTTGACCTTTTTGACTAGGCTATAAACATAGGGTGATAATCTTGCCTATCTCACCTTAGCCTTATGAGATTAAAAAATGTTGGTATAAGGACTTCCATTCCTTTTCATCAACACCCGACTTATCGTGCTTGAAAAACAACCCCATACACCATCACCCAATATGATTGGTTATTCTTACCAAATTACCTTCAAATATTCTCAAGTTTGACGGAAGGTTGAGAGAAGACCCTTTTACACATGTAATGGATTTTCAATTATGGTGTTTATACAATTCTCCTTGGTGGAAGATAAAATTCGATTACATATTTTCCAATGCACCCTGATAGGAAACACAACCAAATGGTACATTGAGTTTCCCTATGTTCTTTCCATTATTTTTCATTGTTGGCTATGGCCTTTTTCGTGCATTTCCAACTAACTATATGTTATGAAACCAAAACTAAAGTCTTGACATCACTGCATCAGATTACCTCCATGAATATTTCTTATTACATTCATGAATGGTGGTAGAGGTGTAGGCTCATCAGAGCCAAAATTCCATATCAATTTGTGGCACACTAGTTTATGAAGGCCTTATTGCCCAATATGGCCAAATATGTCGCGATGTCAAAATCACTCACTAAAGAGAAAGTTATTTTGCATGCTCAACATCTAGACTTGATTTATTCGCATATGAACACTTTGTATAAGTTGATACCTCATGCCCCTTGACCATCAATAGATCCACTAAAACCTACTCCGAGATCACACACTAATGGTGTGATTGGTTGCAACGTTACTTATGCTTCTGTTGGTCAATGATTAGACCAAATCGAATAGATGTCCCTATGTCACAATCCACCTGCAATTGTGCCAACTTTGAAAAAATGCCTCAGTCCCTACCCAGAACTTCGATGTCCATTCGGTTCAATCCACAAATCAGAGAAATAAATAATAATCTGGTGATAAAAAAAAAGAATAACAAAAAGAAAAATTATAATCATAGGCAAGAAACTATTCCCAATCCTAAAATTGTCGTGGGGGACACTAAAGAGAAGAAGAAACTCAATTTTCCGTGCAAGATTTTTAATGGAGATCATCTTATCCACTGGTGTCCTCAAATGGATGAGATTCATAGGTATACGGCCCAATAGGGAGCCCAACAACAACCCATCGTCTTAATGAATCCCTTTCCTCCACAATAGAAACAAATAGTTTTTACTAACCCCGTGCCTTTGCAAGGGGGAAAATAGGGAAATTATTGATAACGAGCAATATGTTGAATGAAAATGTTTACATGTGCGAGCAAGATGTTCACATACACACTCGAGCTCATAATTATGGCATTTTTTAGAGTGGACCTACTGCAAAGGATCACTTTTTGTTTCATCTAGGTGGCTCTCTACACATACAGAATCCATCCAATGACATAGTGCCTCAGCCCCCAAAAGGTGTCTTACCAAGGTTTGCACACAAATCTAATGCCCAAGTTGCTCACAATTACAATATTGTTGGATATTCAGCTCAAGTATTGTGCAACATGTCTACATTATAAGTCCTTTAGAGTTTCTTAGTGCATCACAAAATACTGTTGACCACTATTGGTGGCATTGATCCCTCATATACTCATTTGATTAATTTTGACCTTGACCACATTGGGCCTAGGCTTCCCCACCAGATTGTGTTTCAACTACAAATGTGATCACATGGAATGGACATCTTTTGATTTTTCATCAATGAAGGAGCCTTTGCTTGTGTCATGTATTTATCCTATTGGATAGCTTTAGGTTCTCTAGAGCTCATCTAGTTGACCACTATGTTGAAATCATTTGATGGTCACAAATTTAAATCTCATGGAATCATTATTTATTTTCCTATCAAGTTAGGTGGTAAGAATATTTTGATTGAAGTTGAAGTCATTAAAACTCTCCAGGATTACAATATTCTATTAGGGTGCAGATGGTCTTACACGATGACGAAACTTGTGTCTTTGGTATTATAAGTGATTCACTTTCCTCACCAAGGTAAAGTGGTTATTATTGACCAAGTATCTTACTACACGCCTGACTTCAGAGTTAACACTAAAAAAAACATTCCATTCATCGGTGATTCCAAGGCCAAATTTGACAGTATTGGTGCTGGAATTTTCAAATATTCATCTCTTATGGATACTTTTACCCTCCCTTCACCATTCTATTTTGTAGACTCATCCCCTACCTGTATGATATCATCTAGCACTAAAATTTCACAAGACTTGTCCTTGGTTTCACTTTTGGTCGTCGACCCTGTTCCTTTGCACTTGGTTTACTCTAACTCTTTCATCATCGACTAGGGCCCTAGGTGGTGCCCCATCCCTCAAAGTTTGGTTATTTAGGGTTGAGTATGCCTTTAAATGTATTTTGGATTGGTTATCAAGATAAAAAATGACTTCCACAGATCCTGATCAAAATATTCATCCTAGTGTGGAGTATGATCAATTTATTTTTCTCATATGGGAATTCAACCCTCCTAGTCTCTTAACTTCTTGGATGTTATGATGCCTTTTGATGAGTCTATATTAGAATCTATGAATGAGTCCAAATGACCTTGTGAAGACATGAATCATGAATAATTTTTTCTTCCTAAACTAGAAAAAATAGAGGTTGGCACTCAAAGCCTCCTTTCACTTGGAGATATTGAGTGGAATCAATGCCCCATCCTAACACACGATGTTCACGTGGAGGGAAATTTGGAGAACATTTAAAAGAAAATACCCACCGACATCTCTGTGAAACCTAACATAGTCAAAAACATACTTATTAGTGTACATTATTCTCCTAACAAAATCGAAATTTATACTGCCTTTTTCAAAGATTTTCATGACATTTTTCTCTTGGTCATACAAGGAAATGTTAGGCATTCATCCTCATATTGTTTAGCATTAAATAAAAACTTATGACAATGTTAAGTTTGTTCGGTAGAAGATACCATCAATTAATCCTAATAGAGCAGTTGCTATCAAGGAAAAAGTTGAAAAATTGCTTCACACTGGTTTCATTTACTTGGTTTCCTTAACAAAATGGGTTTCCAACCCAATTCATGTTGATAAGGAACAAGGTACCATACACATCTGCATTTATTTCAGGGATCTTAATAAATATTGTCCAAAGGATAATTATCCTACCTCATTCACTGATAAGATTATTGATGAATGCATCGACGATGAAATTTTCTCTTTCATGGATGGTTTCTTCGACTATAATAAGATACAAATAAAATGGGAAGACCAACACAAAAATTGTTTTTATTTTTCCTCGGGGTACATTTCCCTATCAAAAAATGTCGTTTGGTCTTAAAAATGTTGGAGCCACTTTCCAGTAGGCCATGACATGTTCTTTTCTAGACATCAAACACATTATTGAAGAATATTTGGATGACTTAGCCACTTGGTCCAAGAGTTGGGTTGACCATCCAACTAACTTTCATGCTATATCCACTCGATGTCAGTATTATAAAATTCATTTGAATCTATATAAGTGTATATTTTATTTGATATTTTAGAGGTTACTTGGTTTCATCATATCCAAGTACAAGATCATGTTTGATCCTTTTAAGGTTGAGGAAATAGTTTGATTACCTATCCCACATATCATTTGATAACTTCAAAGTTTGTAGGGAAAGAGAAACTTTCTAGGACGATTCATCATTCATTATGTGAAGATTTCCAAAGGTATCATGCGCCTTTTGAAAAAGGGTGTACCTTTCATATGGGATGACCAAGCTCAATGCTCGTTTGATGCTTTGAAGAAATCCTTAGTGTTAGCCCCATTATTGAGTCCTCCAGACTACAGTAAGGACCTTTTGCTATATCTTGCCACATCCAAATTCACCATTGGTATGGTGTTGATATAAGATGATATTTCACAACACGAACATGTGGTTTATTACCTTATTAACAGTATTGTTGGCCCCAAATTGTGTTATTCCCATGTTGAAAAGTTGGCTTTGGCAATAGTTCATGCTATCTAGCGTCTTAAACACTATATCCTTATTTGAAAAACTATTTTTCTAACTAACTCCAACCCAATGCAACACATATTGACTAGACAAATCATTGGGGGGGAAATATTCCAAGTGGATAGTCATGTTACGAGAGTTAGATTTAGGGTTTGCTATCTCAAAATCCAAGAAGTATTTGGATTTTTTTGAGTTGATCTCTGATCTTCCTCGCAACATTGATGAATATATGGTCAACAAGTCCTTTCTGAATGAATTTTTATTCCTCATTGACTCTTCCAGTCCCTGGTATGGAGATGTCCTAGTGTATCTTCAGACCCAATGGTTTAACCCTCACTTATTTTGTGACAAATGTTGGTGTATTCTCCACCAAGAAAAAAGTTATTTCAACATCATTGATACATTTTATTGTAAATTTGTAGACTTAATTTTGAATCGATGCCTACTCCATGTTGAAGTAGAGAGGGACTTGAATGATTTCCATGCTGGAGCATGTGGCAGTCATCTTTTTTGAATGGTTACATCTCAGAAAATTTTTCACACATGATACTTATGGCTGTCCATTTTCAAATATTGCATTAAGGCAGTCCAAAAGTGTCATCCTTGTCAAGTTGTAACACACCCAACCCCTAAATACCCTTTCTAGGGATGGGACATCAAATTTTCATGTTTCCTTGGTTAAGTTTTGGTCCCTTACTAAGAAGAACCATCTTATTCTACTCCTCCAAAGTTTACATCTCCCCTTACCCGCTTAAACCAGCTAGCGGGGTCCTCCTCGTGACCTCAGGCTAAAATCGATAGCTACGAGTCTACTTAGCAAAGGTTTCGACGCTTCTAAACTCCCAGAATTTGGGAGTTCCAATGGTGTTGTCGAATTTCCTAGATCGTCGAACAACGGAGGAAATCAACAGTCCACGTCCTCCACTGATGACCATCAATGGTCCACGTCCTGGGATTCGAAGCTCACTAAATCCTTTTACTGCAAATCCTGTGAAGAGCTAAGTCTCCAGACTCTCGGATCTAGCGCCACATGTCCTCTTCGACCAATGGTTGAGATTCACTTCGACACTCATGACTTTGGGAGTTTTCACACTTTGAAAACTCTTGGATAAACTTCCTTGGAGTACTAAGTCTCCGGACTATGGGATCTCTTTCCACGTACCCACTCATCCAACAACTCTGGTTCAATGGAAAAAACTTGTCAGGGGATGAGTAGGGGCCATGTGTCACTCCACGACGCATTCCTGGTTAGTTGGGTAGTTGAGGGTGGGTCCTTTAGATCGACGGATGGGAATGATCCCGAAGGATCTAAGGGTCGAAGGTCCACGTCACTTCGACAGTTCAACATTTGGGTGTTCAACGTGTATCTCCCTGCTTTCCTTCCAGACCACGTCGGATCTATCATCACGTGTACCTAGCATCTATGAACATGATTTACTCTGGCTTACAAAGCTCCAGGGAAACTTACGCATCCCTATATCACCGAATACTTGGACTGTCTAGATAACCGTTGATTCAGGAGTTTTGGCGCTAGACCACTCCTATTCTCCTGAAGTAGAAATTCATCGAAGAGCTTAACGCTTCCCTTCCTATGTCTGATCTAATGACTAAGAGTGATCCATACTGAATACCCAGATTAACAACCCTCGTCGATTCACGACTTCGGCCTTCGGTTATTTTCTAGGATTGTGGAGTTACAAGTCCCGAAGCCGAAAGAGATAGCTCCTTTCGAACTAGCAAAGGGTTTCTAGGCCCTAATCACATGGGTCCTTTGGGAATTCTTGGGGGCTAAGCGCAAATCCCTTTTTGCAGCAAAGGGGTTAAGGATCCATGCCTGAGCCCTCGGTCAGATGGGTGATTAGTCTGAAGGGAAACACCCTTCTCACACAGAGATGGACTTTGACATTCCCGCTAAGGAGAATTCAAAGGATCGACATGACTTAGGAATTTTAGTTACTCCTATCCCGACCCTCATGCGGACTCACATCCCATGAATCTCTAAAAACTAAACTGAGCTAAATGAAGATCATATAGCTATAACAGTTTATAGAAACCAAATAGCATTTCTAATAACTGTTCAAGTACTGAAAGACTTAATCATAAACACAAACATCTCAGCATCATATCCAATATATTACAAAGAGTATGAAAATACTTATCAGAACTGGAAAATGTAAAGAAACTGTTGAGAGGGGTGCATGTTTCCTCCCAACCATATGCACAGTCAGTCCTGACAGATTTAACACCGGCCACCCCTGAGCTAGACCATGATTCTCTAAGAGATATTCTTTCTCTTTGCTCCATGACAGTAAGGGACGAAGGTTACTCTTCTCCTCCCACATGATCTTGGAAATTGGTTTTCTTTATTCCAAGCAAGGAGACCTGCACGATCACTTCCTTAGTCACTCATCGGCCTCGTTTATCATCTTGTAGTGAAACCATGCCCCAAGCTTCTTATAGCCAAAACAAGATTTCTTCTCTCAACTCCAGAGTCGAAGTATGTTCTCTTCTCTTCTTAGGAGAGTGTCTTTCTCTACTCTGCTATCTCGCAGATCTGTCTCTCTTCCCAAATTACCTCCTTTATCACCTTCCTCGACAAGGTTGCGTGGGTCCGAATCCCAATTCATGGTCAGACCTAGAATCCCTATAGATGGGTACCCTACCCCATATCCTCATTAATTCTTGAGGATGGCCTTCCAACTACTGGCCTGAATAGTAATTCATTTCTTGGTCAACGAACTGTTGAGAAATTACACCCAGTAGGTATTGGTTTAGTGAGGGTCATCTTGGTCCACAATACCGAGGTGCCATATTGGCACAAGATACCATCCTCAAGGAGCTTATCCTAGGTATAACTTGGAGAAACACATGATCCCCTGTTTTGAACTCTCTAGAAGTCCTTTTCATGTCTGCATAGCTCTTTTGTCTATCCTAGGCTATCTTTAGATTTTGCCTCTTCTAAATCACTTGTTGTTCCATGTCCTTTATCATATTTGACCCAATTGTAACTCTGTCTACTGGGTTGTTCCAGCTGATTGGAATGTTGCATTGCCTTCCATAGAGGGCTTCAAAAGGGCTCATTTTTAATGATTCTTGATAGCCATTGTTGTAAGAAAATTATACCAGTGGTAGGCAGTCCTCCCACTTCTTGGGTTGATGAATTACATGCATCCTCAACATGTCTTCTAACACTTGGTTTACCCTCTCTATATTCCCATAAGTTTGAGAATGATAGGCTATACTAAAGAGAAATTTTGTTTCAAAACCAACAAATAGAGATTTCCAAAAGTTTGAAGTAAACTTTGTATCTTTGTAGGATTTATTTTCCTTAGGCATGCCATGTAGTCTGAATATCTCTTCCATGAAGATGCTGGCAATATCTATTGCCTTGCAAGTTGACTTGACCAGTATGAAGTGAGCAAACTTTCTCAGTTTTTCCACAACTACCATGATGGCATCGTTCTGTTTGGTTGATCTTGGTAATCCTATGATGAAATCCATAGAGATGGTTTCCCATTTCCATTCGGGAATTGGTAGGGGTTGCAACAACCCTGTTGGATGTCGATGCTCTTTCTTGACTTGATGACATTCTAGACACTTAGCTAAGTGATCAACTATGTCCTTTTTTCAGTCTGGGCCAATAGAATAGTTTTCTAGTGGCCGTGATCATTTTTTGATAACTAGGATGACCAATATATGGTATTTTGTGTAGTTCATCTATTATGAACCTCTTCAAGTCATCACAATTTGGAATATATAATATTCCCTTGTAAGTCAGAAGGTCATCATTAATCATCTGATAACCTTCATACTTCATCCCTGTGGGCTATTTCTTTAGGTATGATGTCACCGTCTTGAAAAATGCATATGTTTCTTGTGCAGTTTTGACCCTCTCTTTGATGACTGATTCACTAGTGCTTACAACTGCTAAGTGTTCTACTTTCATACTTATACTAAGGGAATCAACCACCCTATTCTCCTTTCCTTTGATATGTTTGATTTCAAAATCAAACTCACTAAGGAGAGCCGTCCACCTAGCTTGTCTCACATTGAGTTTTGGTTGGTCAAACAAATACCTCAATCCACTATGGTCTGTCATAAGTACAAATATTCTACCTAAGAGGTAATGCCTCCACATTTTTAAAGCATGCACTATGGAAACCAATTCCATATCATGGGTCACATAATTGATTTCATGCTCATTCAGTTTTCTGGACTCATAGAAAATCACATGTCCTTCTTGGATAAGGACTCCTCCGAGCACTTCCTTGCAGGCATCTGTACACACAAGGAAGTCTTTGTTTGGATCTGCAATCTTTAGTATAGGCGCATTAGTTAGAATTTATTTCCACTCTTGAAATATTTCTTCACATTTTGATGTCCAAATTAATTTAACCCCCTTTTTCTGAAGGGAGGTGATTGGGAAACCAATATTGGAGAATCCTTTTATGAATCTCCAATATCTTGCCAGACCCATAAAGGATTTGATATCAGATACATCCTTTGGGGTAGGCCAATCCATGATGGATTTAATCTTGTTAGGATCAACTGTGACTCCTTCCTCAGAAATAACATGGCCTAAGTAATGGACTGGTTTTTGGAAAGAGTCACACTTACTAAGCTTAGCATAGAGCCGATGTTCTCTTAGCACTTGGAGTACTAGCTTGAGATGTTCTTCGTGCTCTTCCCTATTCTTGGAATAAATTATGATATCATCAATGGAAACCAACACAAACCTATCCAAGAACTTTATGAATGTGTTATTCATTAAGCACATAAAAGTGGTTGGTGCATTGGTAAGCCCAAATGGCACCACCACAAATTCACAGTGACCATATCTTGTCTTAAAGGTTGTCTTGTGGATGTCTTCATATTTAATTCATACCTCATGGTATCCAGACCTCAAGTCAATCTTGGAGAATATGGTAGCACCCCTTAATTGATCAAACAAGTCATCGATCCTTGGCAAGGGATACTTATTCTTGATGGTCATCTTATTGAGTTGTCTATAATCTATGCACAATGTCTATAATCTATGCACAATATAAGTGTGCCATCTTTCTTTTTCACAAACAAGGATCGTGCTCCCCATGGGGACACACTAGGCTGAATGTAGCCTTTGTCCCACATCTCCTTTAGTTGTAGTTTGAGCTCAACTAGCTTTGGTGTACTCATTCTATAGGGTGTTCTAGACATTGGCACTGTTCTTGGTACAAGTTCTATTGAAAAGTCAATATCCCTTCTTGGAGGTAGGCCTGATACCTCTTCTGGGAATACATCTTTATATTCTCTTAATATGGCATGGTCCTCTAGGATGGGTTTTTTATTCTCAATAGAGTTTAGTACTTGTATTGCATACAAGGGACATCCCTTTCTGCAATACTTCTTCACTTGGAGGGATGATATTTGTCTCACTGAGACATGATTTTGAATCCCTTGTAGGGTTACCCTTCTTCCTTCTTCATTTTCACACTCCAATGTTTTACTGTAGCAGTCCAACTTAGTTTTGTGGGAAGCCAACCAGTCCATGCCAATCAACAGGTCATAAGATCCTAGATGAAGTATATTTAGGTTCACTTGGGTGGGAAACCCACTCATAACAAATTGGCATGCTAGTATGACCTTTGTTACATTTCGTTTGGTTCCAGTGGCGAGTTTTACCAACCATGATTTAACATGTTTAACTTGTTGCAATTTACATTTCTCAACATTTTGAGGGGCAACATAACTCAAATTAGAACCAGGGTCAATTAAAATGGAAACAAGATGGTTGGAAACTGTACCTTCCATCTCCACCATTGAAGCTTGGTGGTCAACTTGTCTATTATCCAAGGCTGCATAAATTTGTGGCAGGCTCCTAGTCACATCATTGACTGTGGTAGCCTCTTGGATGTTGTAGACCCTCCCATTTTTCTATTTCATGTGCGAACAGTCCCACAATAGACGTTCCTCTCCAAAACCCCAACATTTCAAGGGTTCTCTCTTTGTGTTATCAGTCTTACTTGGATTTTCTCTTAATGGTTTATTTCCACTCTGGGATAGAAAATTTTGTTGATACACACTTCTGGAAAGAAGGCTCATCCTAGAGCTCTTATCAGGGTTCTTAAATTGCGAGGGTTTAAACCCCTTCTTCTTGAATCCCAAATTTTTTTTCTTCTTCCATTCTTCATGGGGTTCTGTCTTACTCTTGAATTGCTCATAGAAATACCTTGATTTTAGAATAGTATCTTCTAAGGTCTTTGGCTCATCAAACTCATTTTTTTCTTGGTAGGACTGAGGTAAGCCACTAATAAATCGTTGCATCTTTACCTTTTCATCCTTTATGTAGGGAACATACCTCAGTAGCTCAAGAAATTTGTTGATATACTCATCTATGGTGAGTTGTCCCAACTTGAGTTCATAGAACTCCTTGGTCTTTCCATCAAAGCACTTTTCTTACACATACTTCTTCTTGAAGTATTTCTCAAATTGTTTCCATGACAAGTCCTTCTTGTGGACTCCTTTCACATTCCTAAGGTCCTCCCACCAAATGTAAGCTTTCCCATTAAGGATGAAAATGGCTATCCAAGCCTTTAAGTTTTCAGAGTAGTCATGGACTTTGAAGTACTTCTTCAAGCTGGGTGTCCAAACTTCTGGTTCTTCCCCCTTCTTAATCTCTCCATTGAAGGTGAGTGGTTTGGATTTCTTGAATTCTTCAGGGTCATGACTCTTGGAGTGTTTCCTATTCTTTCCTCTTGTCTGAGAATGGGAACTAGTTTTTCTACTAGAATATTCCTTAGAGTTGTCAGTGTCCTCACTAGAGGAATCTTCCATTGAATGTCTCTTGGCTCCATGTTGGGCCTTCTTTGAGGTGCTCCTCCTAGTGTGGTCACTTTAAGGACCATGCTTATGTATCTCATGTGGACTTGGAGTTTTCTTAGTATGATGTTTGTCCACATGATTGGCAGTTGGACCATGTTGCAATTGGCTTTGTATATCTCATAGACTTTGTAGTAGGACTGCATTCATTTATGTCTACTTTTCTTGCTCCTTGATTAGCCTTTCATTGTCAACCTTATAACTCTGTAATTCTACCATGAGGCTTCTTACAGTTTCGACCAAATTTGGAGGGGTTTCCACCACCCTCCTTTCATCATATTCTTCCTCTCTATTGTGGGAGCTCTCCCCCAACTCCTGATGTGTCACCATCCTTTATGTTGTAGTTTTCATGTAGTTCATTGACTGCTTGAGTGCTGATAAAACATTTTATGTTAGTTACTAATCTACCAATTCATGAACAACACATATCTTTGCAAGGTGAAGTTAGTTCTTTATTTGGAAACATTAGCAACCTACAATGTAGACTTCCAAAACATCTATCTACGGTAGAAGGTGTCGTTCCTCTCTTTAGTAGAGGTTTAGACAAGTTTCTTATAGAAGGGGTAAGGTAGGGTGTTACCCCATAAGTTCTCTAATAATATTTTTATGTGACTCATGAAAGATCCTAAGCAAGCCCAGTGTTGTTTCCATGCTTTGATACCAATTTGTAATGCACCCAACCCTTAAATACCCTTTCTAGGGATGGGGCATCATATTTTCATGTTTCCTTGGTTAATTTTCGGTCCCTTACTAAGAAGAACCATCTTCTTCTTCTCCTTCGAAGTTTACATCTCCCCTTACGTGCTTAAACTAGCTAGTGGGGTCCTCCTCATGACCTCGTGCTGAAAACCGAGAGCTAAGAGTCTACTTAGCAAAGGTTTCAAGACTTCAAAATTCCCAGACTTCGGGAGTTCCAACGGTGTTGTCAAATTTCCTAGATCGCTGAACATCAGAGGAAATCAATGGTTCACGTCCTCCACTGAGATCCTACGGTTAAAAAGGGGTTCGAAATTTGATGTAGAACACTCTTTTTCTCTAATCCCCGAAGTCCCAAAATATCGCCACATGGCCTTAGCCCTTTGACGATCGATGTTCGACATTTAGCGTTGAACATCCTATGTTTCAGTGTTTTGACCATTGACGGTCGTCGCTGGTCCATCAATGATCATCATTGGACCTTCCTTTATCAACCTACGCTCAAATATTCCGAATTCTTGCCACGTGGCTTTGGCCCTTCGAGGATCGACAATTTACGTCAAACGTTCCTATATTGTATCTCTCCCTAAATCTTTTGAACATCGAAGTTATCCGAACTCTCGGAGTCATGATTACGTCACCAACCACATTGGCCAGGCAGGAATGAACTAGAAGTTGACACATAATGAGGGTCAAAGGGTGACACGTGTCCTCATTAGAGGGTGACACATGTTGTTCTTTAATAGTCATAAAGGGTCTGTGAATTGGCCAAATCCGAGTGACACATGGCACCTTGGTTGCGGTCCATTTCACTCGAGATGACGTTAGTGAGCGATGTCAACCCCCATCATACAGTTGGGATGTATCCACATGGGTCCATATGTCCACGGTTCTTGTTACTTCACAGCTTCAGGCTTTAGAGCTCACTAAATCCTCTCGACGCAAATCCCCCGAAGAGCCAAGTCTTCAGAATCTTGGATTTGGTGCCACATGTCCTCTTCGACCAACGGTCAAGATTCACTTCGACACTCACAACTTCGGGAGTTTTCACACTTTGAAAACTCTTGGATAAACTTCCTCGGAGTACTAAGTCTCTAGACTATGGGATCACTTTCCACGTACCCACTCATCCAACGGTTTTGGTTCAATGGATAACACTTGACAGGGGATGAGTAGGGGCCATGTGTCATTCTATGACGCGTTCCCAATTAGTTGGGTAATTGAGGGTGGGTCTCTTATATCGAAGGCTAGGAAGGATCCTGAAGGATCCAAGGATCGATGGTCCACATCACTTTGGCAGTTCGACATTCGGGTGTTTGGTGTGTATCTCATGACTTTCCTTCTGGACCATGTCGGATCTATCACCACGTGTACCTAGAATCTATGACCTGGATTTACTCCGGCTTGCAGAGCTCCGGGGAAAATCGTGTGTCCCTATATCGTCGAATACCTGGACTCTATGAATAACCATTGATCTGTGGACACGTGTCCCTCCAGTTTCAATGGTCCAGATCAACTCCGTGACTACGACATTTACGCTAGACCACTCCTATTCTCTAGAAGTAGAAATTCACTGAAGCGCTTAATGCTTCCCTTCCTACGTCTTATCTAATGGTTGAGAGAGATCCATATCGAATCCCTAGATCAATGACCCTCATTGATTCACGACTTGGACCTTCGACTATTTTAGAGGATTTTGGAGTCACAAGTCCCGAAGTCGAAAGAGCTAGCTCCTTTCGGACTAGCATAGGTTTTCTAGGCCCTGGTCACATGGGTCATTTGGGAATTCTTGAGGGATAAGCACAAATCCCTTTTTGCAGCAAAGGGGTTAAGGACCCAGGCTTGAGCCCTCGATCAAATGGGTGATTAGTTTGAAGGGAAACGTCCTTCTCACACAGAGATGAACTTTGACATTCCAGCTAAGGCGAATTCAAAGGATCAACATGACTTAGGAATTTTAGTTACTCCTATCCTGACCCTCCTTCGGACTCACATCCTATGACTCTTTAATAGTTAAACTGAGCTAAATCAAGATCATATAGCTATAACAGTTTACAGAAACCAAAGAGAATTTCTAATAATTGTTCAAATATTGAAAGCCTTAATCATAAACACATGCATCTGAGCATCATATCCAATATATTACACAGAGTATGAAAATAATTATCAGAACTGGAAAATATGAAGAAAATATTGAGAAGGGTTCTTGTTTCATCCCAACCATAGGCATAGTCACTCCTGACAGATTTACCACTGGCCACCCCCGAGCTAGACCATGTTGCTCTGAGAGAGATTCTTTCTCTTTAATCCACGAAAGTTAGGGATGAAGGTTACTCTCCTCCTCCAAAAAGATCTTGGCAATCGATTTTCTCTACTCTAAGCAAGGAGATTTGCACGAGAAATTCCTCAGTCGCTCATCAGCCTCATTTATCAGCTTGTAGAGAAACCCTACCCCAAGATTCTTACAACCAAAACAAGATTTCTTCTCTCAAATCTAGAGTCGAAGTATTTTTTTTTCTCTTCTTGGGAGAGTTTCTTTCTCTACTCTATTATCTCGCAGATTTGTCTCTCTTTCCGAATTATCTCCTTTATCTCCCTACTCAGTAAGGTTGTGTGGGTCCAAATCCCAATTCGTGGTCAGGCTTGGTAGCCTTACAGATGGGTACCCTACCCCATCTCCTCATTAACTCTTGAGGACGACCTTCCTACTACTAGTCTGATTGGTAATTCATTTTTGGGTCAGATGACTATTGAGTAATTACACCCGATAGGTACTGGTCTGGTGAGGGTCATCTCAACCATTCTTAGTTTCCTTCACCATCTCTCTCATAGCATCCATGTTCTATCTTGGCAAACTTCCCCCCTTTCAGCCGTTGTGAAACACATATTCAAATTCCATTAATAACAAAAAATTCATACATTAACCCATTTATACAAAGGTTCATCAAATAAAACATTCACACATATTTATTCCACCATAGTCTCTTGGCCAATTATAGTTATATTTACAAACTGGGGGTAACATGGGTATTACACAAGTATTTACTTGGAATATTTGTGCTCATTCTAATCCTTTACATCCTATTATTATCGTTGGCTCCTTTGCAAAGTGGGGAATATATTTCATGACATGTAATATTGCTTTGGCTAATGGTCACAAGTACATCATTGTGGCTATTGACTACTTCACCAAGTGCGATGACGTTATGCCAACTTCTTCCAACAATGGTACTATAGTGGAAATTTTTGTATTCAACCACATTGTTGCTAGATTTGGAGTGTCGAAGGGCCATGACGATTATTACTAATCATGGGTCACATTTTTAGAATAATATGATGACCAAATTAGCAACCAAATTGGTTTTTTGGAAAGAGAATTTGTCTCCTTACAATCCTCAGTCTAATGGTCAAGTTGAAGGAATCAATAAAGTTTTGAAGACCATGACAAAGAGGATGGTTAGTAAGAACAAGACCAACTAGCATCTACTTTTTTTTTGTTATTTGCATTATGGGCATATTGAACCTTAGTAAAAAATGCCACTGGTTTCAAATGTTTACAACTCATTCATGGAGTGGAGGTGGTGCTTCCGATCGAATGCAAAATCCCTTCATTGAAACTAGCCATGGAATTCCCTCCCAATACATTTTTCAAGGAAGAATGTCTTATTGATTTGGCCTGTCTTGACAAACATTATCAAGAATCTGTTCTGGACAACGAGGCTCATAAGAATCATGTCAAAGCCTAATATGACCAAAATTTTCATCCTCGAGTCATCCCTGAAGGTGACTTGGTTTTGTTTATGATCAAGATCAAGAAAAGTTATGGGCTGAAAATTTTGAACCTGAGCCTGTGGCGTGGTCCTTACATCATGAGCCATATATTACAAAAAGGGGCTTATGAGTTAGTTGACTACAAATGGAATCCTTTACAGGAGCCTCAAAATAGGATCTATTTGAAAAATGTGTTATGCATAGGTAGCAATGTCGCACGATGAATTTGTAGCATGTTGTATTTTTAAAGTTTTGTACTTTAACACTTTTTATTTACATTTTGGTTCCAGTTCAAATGTTTATAATTCTTGGTGTTTGATTTGTATATGTTGACATCCACAACTATTTATGTAGGCTTTGCATATGATACCATACTTAGTACCCATAACATTTCTTTCATTGCTTGGGTGATTTTTTCTCCCACTGAATAGCTCATGATTTCAGGGTGCACATGCCTCAGTCCCGTGACCAATAACATTGTGAAGTATAATGAAATCGTCAAACTTCTTTCCAAAACCATTGCTCTTAGCATATGTAGGTTAGTCACAAAGTTGGATTCATAGTTAGTGGTGTGACAACTAAATAATGTCGATCATGTTAAAAATCATACACTTCTCAAGAAGTATCTAAGGGTGCAACTTCTTGAACACTAGTTTGAGTTCATTAATTATATTCATGTTCCAAGCAATTTAAATACATTAGCTAATTTGTTAGCTAACTACGTACTAGATTAACATATGTTATATTGATAAGACATCAATAAAATCATGCATGTACAATACTCATGGAAGATAAATACACATCATTTATCTCATAAGTAGAACATAACCAGATATATATATATATGGAATTGAATACCCACCTCAACAATTGAACAAAAGGACATGGTACTCCTACCACGTGTCATTGTAACCACTAGGGCATGCCATCAATCCTCATCATGGGTACTCCCACGGGTAGCCCCTCTAGATTCCTTCACACCTCACAAAGGTTTTCTACAACATCTGCCTCCTCCTCCTCTGCATTGGGATATTTCTCCTCCCTAGATCTTCGATGGTTCGAGGGAAACCCCATCGACTGGAATAGAAACATTTGTGTCATGATCAAATATTGCTAGTGTCATTGCATACAAAAACCAAATTGTAATTTTCAAAAAATTCATAAAACCAAAAAAAACTCAAAACAATTGTTCTTTCTTACCAACATCTCCCCACTTTTCTCTGAGAGATAGTACAAGATCAAGATCATATTAGAAGTCTGTATTGGCATAGGATAGTCTTTGATCACCATGATCTATTCATCCCACCAATTGAAGAAATCCTAGTCGAATGTGCTCATGGGTAGACCACCTCCAAGGTGGTCCATGCATTTTGTCCACCTTCGCTTCTTGGGCTCTATCATCCTAGTGAACATAGTAGATACATGGGGGCGCGTCACTGGTACCCTCTCAAGGAAAAAGGAACATAAGATCGATCGATAGCCAAACTATTTATTTTTCCATGTCTTGCATCTAGTCAACTAGTCCCTCATGTTGACCACTAAACTTGTACACCAATCATAGACATTGGGTCGTAGACACTCCAATGCATAATGAACATGCGCACATGTGCACATGAAGTTAGATGAGGTACAATAAATGTTTCTTCCTTAGTGACAATGAAAAGAATGGTTCTTAGGGGAAGTTGTTGAACATATTTTATTTGCATCTAATTGTTTCTCTTCCTGGACCTTGGCCTACAATGAGAAACAATGTACTCATATACTGTCTCATTATCTCCACCTCTGCCACCTTCCTTTAGGATTATTGGTTCACCATGTTGGGATAAATCTATTAGGAAATAGATAGCCTTGACATCTAAGTGGGCAATCTCATGCCCCACTTTGAAAAATTTCTCATCTAGATCCTAGAAGCCTACTAGCATATGAAGCAACATGATTTGGATTCGCATGTTTTGAATCCTAAATAATTTTAAGGGTCAAAAATATCGCAATGCATTTAGAGCGGCTTGGTATTTCAATGGGGTCACATCGATCACCTCATGCTCTTGTTCCTTCCACTCTAACATGGTGATTAACTTTGCAAAATTCAAGTAAACAATATTTCATTATTGTCTAGTCAACATCTTTGAGATTTTTTTTCCATTTTTTCCTCTTTTAGGGCCCAACCACGATTGTTCCCAAGAAACGAGGTGGTAGATCATGAATTTACCACATAATAGTTGCATCCAGGGCCTTCTGGCTGCAATTGTTGGGTGTTGAACCTTCGGCCACACAATTACGATCTAGACGAGGTTCAACACCCAACAAAATCTTAGCTAAATGAAAAATTACACAGATACAACGGAAGAGCATGATTTGAGGGCCTACCTAGCCCATATGACACACAAATTCGTTGGTTTAATCTCTCGCAATCCACATCGAAAATTTGGGGGGTAATTTTTTTTTTAATATGAGGTTAAAATGAACCTATTTACACAATATAAACATGTTTTTGAACTTTCTTGGGACTTCGACTGCCCTTTTTTTAACGCTTGTTGTTGTCGAACCCCATTATGACTTCCATTTTTTTAATTGAAATTGATTATGGAGATTTATATCAGTGTATAACCTATGAATTAATTTTTGTTGATGACTTATACAAGAGTACGAGACATATTTTTGGCACTTTTTATGCGTCGAATCTTTATGGACTTTGAGGTAAATCATTAAAACTGACATATAGTGATAGGTTTCTCAGTTGCAACTTGCATTATTAACTTAAAATTTTGTCGACATTATGCCTTAGAGGCAATCTCTATCTTATCTTCTATGAGTCGTAACTTGTTCGGTAGTGCCTACCCTCCATGGCCTATTTTAGTTAGCACTATTTTTTCCATTCAACATCTATGTTGAGTTATTTTCTTAGGCCCAAGAGCGCTATTAGCCCCACCTTTACTACATTTGAGACCACATGCTTCTTTCTCATCTTTTCCTAGCCATGTCCTAATGGGTTCCCGTGATTATTTTATCACTTTATAGTTGCAATTGCTTATTGTTTCTTGCATCTTTTGTGCCTACTATTATGATTCTATTCACTTTCTCATGATTAATTGCAATCACTTTTTGACCTTCATCTTTCACATCTATTACCTCTATTTTGCGACCTTTATCCTTGTAGAAGACATATTCATGAGTGGACACAACTGGTTCAATACCTTTTTTTTCATTTGTTCTACATAGGTATGTTCCATGAACTTGGAATGTAGTTGCATGCCCTTGAGACAATTGTTTTCTCCACTATATTTTATCATACTTTTATTCTTTTTTTGTGCTTTGTAAAACATGAAAAAGATTAAAAAAAAAATTAAGAGAATAAAAAAATAAAAGGGGGGAAATAATTTTGATCTTTGTGATTGACTAAGTTAAATAATAAATCGTTAGTCTTTGTCGCTCTTGAACATGACACATATTTGCATCAGTCTCTTACAGTTGGGATTTAGTATTTCCTTAGGTGTTGTTCCATGGTTATGATTTTTTACTCCTCTAATTGGTTATTCTTCAAATCCTTATGGAGAATGATTCAATGCCTCCCACATTGTCACGTTATATCATTGATCCTTTTGGATTCAATTGCTACCCAAGTATTCATTGTGTTGTGCTAATGTTCAAGGGAAGTTTGAGCTTGAGTCGGCCTTTCTACATATTTGTTAACCATTTATGTCGACCTTCCCTGTATCAATATGTACTCAGTGGTTTATTTTCAGATCAAATTCCTAGCCCTTGTTTTGTGTCGATTGATGAGGGATTCTCTAATGCCCTCCTTCTGACGAATCTCTTCCTATATATGTCAAATATTTATCTAGGAAGCAAGTTTAGAGACATTGATAGCACCTTTGAAACTTGTAGACATCAATGGTAGGTTTCATCGTGATTGACAATGGGTTTAACTTATTGAACCCTGCTTAATTGATTCTATAAGTTTTTTCCATCAAATCATTTATTCACACTTGTTAGATTGTACTTTGTACCTTAGGTCCCATTTCCATTATCGGTGGGTCACCTCATGTTTGTTAATGATATTCATAAATGATTGGTAATCAGATGGTTTCTACCATGCTAAACATCAACTAATTTATTCGTATGATGTAGATTTGTATCATCGCGGAGTTTGGATTGAAGACCTTAGGCTATAGTGGCATCATCTTTTGGTGCTAACCAACTAAGTTGCATAAGTTGTACCACCCTCTTATGAGTACTTTGAAGACCAATTTTCACTTCATACAGTGCTAGTTGTCTTGATGATGTTCACTGTGAAATAGATCCACTTTGTATTTGTTCGTGGCTATGATCTTATATCTGACATGGATCCGCCGTGTATCTTCTTTTGTGGCCATGATTTTTCATTTCATATACTTAATGGATCCACAATGTACTTAATTTGATGATCGTGCTTATTATTACATCCGAGCATGGGTATGCTCGCTTCAGGGATGATTTATAGTTGATAGGTTATTTTTTTCTTGTAGGTAATTTTTGGATCCTTGGTCTACATAACTCTTCCTTATCTCATTCGTCAACATCCTTTTTCATAATGTATTTTGACTATCATCCTCCCTTCTAGCCTCATACATTAGGGGGCATTCATTATACTTATATTTGACACCCTATACCATGTAAATATGCAATGAGCCAAAATACACACTTGTGCCAAGATGTGATACCTCATAGTGTGTTTTTCCTCCAAAAGGACATCTAGTCCATGGTTGTTCCTAGGGATAGATGCAGTTGATAGCTAATTTCCTAAGGAACATACACGGTTGGCAGTAGGTTTCCAATAGAAAACCCGCAGATGCTCCTTTAATGATTTGAAAATAGAAAAATCTCGAGGAAAGCTAAAAGCTAAGAGTTGGCAAAGCCAAAAGATGCACATAGAGATTGTGCATGGCTTACACATGCATGACATGCATCCCCTGTAGCATTGATCTTATCACCTCAATATACTATAAATAAAGGAATCAAAGCCAAGGAATGGAAAGTCTAAGGAAAACATCCTTATGCTGGAGAAACATTTAGTGAAACATTCTTGGTCGCAAGTACATTTGTGTTGAGAGAGGGATAGGCATTAGTTTTTATAGTGTGATCATATCTTGTGTGAGGTTCAATCGATCATTTAGTTGGTTATGTTACTGAAGTAAGTTTCAGTGTCGTGCTAGTAGATAGACGAAGGCTTGTGGTTAAGGAGAGGACTCAAACTCTAGAGAATGAAGTACAATAGCAATATTCATGTATCAAATTTGTTGCTCTTCTTTCATTATCAATAGAGATCTATCCCCCCCCCGACCACCAAAAACAAAACTCTCTATTTTGTTGATCATTTATTATACTTAATGAGGTTTTGAGTAAGATTTTAGTTTCTTGAGCAACTGAATTAAGATTTCACTATGCATGTCCATTTATATTTTATAAATGAAGAATGAGAAATGTATGTTCTGTTGTAAATATGTGTAGGTTTATTGGTGAGACATTGGAGTTGAAATATGATCAATCAAAACTTGCACAACGCTAAGGACAAGTTTTGTACACCGAGTTCCTTCTCTATCTTTCTCTCATTTATTTCTTAGCATGCATGCAAGTCTTAGGGAAAGAAAGTTACTAATGTATATCTCTATCTGTCAGTAAGTCTCACCCACTCACTAAGGGTTTTTCTTAGTTCATGGTTAGTTATTTCCCTTAACAATAATAGTCCAAGAAAATGGGAAGACTAGGTCAAAAATATTTAAATAAAATAAAATAAAATAAATGTTAGATTTCAGAAAAGGGAAGGGAGTTAATTCACTACGGGAAGAAAATTAGAATAAGATTACTCTCACAAATGGTTGGGTAAATGAATAAAAATGCTATACCAATTTTAGAAGGGTGGAGGAATAAAATATATTAGATACATGTATATTATTTGCAACATGATTTGTGTAATATTATAAAAATTATGAGATAAGATATAATGATTAATAAGATAGATGAATATACAAGAGGTGAAAAAGTTACAAGATATAACATGTGGGTATGGTTATGGAGTTGCCTCAACCCATAGCGCTCATCATGGGGCCCTATCATGTGAGAAAGCCTCCAATCACTTAGTAAGTTCAAACACTAACCATCAAATTTTAGACAAAAAATCTAAACCTCTTTTACTTTCTAATTCCTTCCAGGAATTAAATAATAAATTCATTAATTCTAATTCAAAATCTAACTCTTTCTTTAAATTAGACAATCAAATTTCCAATTTAAATATTAATTCTAACCCTATTTGTACCTAGGATTATGATGTCCCCTTCACTCCCCATCCTCTTTCCCATGTTTCTCCCTTGCCCACCCTGACACACCCTCTGACCCCATCCACATCCTCCATTGATATTTTCCTTACATCCACATTATTTACATTCAAATGAAAGTTCTTTAAGGCATAGCTATGGGATATTCCTTGTCCCCTGTAGGGCCAACATTTTCATGGAAAACTTTGAAGATATAACATTAAATAGTTTCCATCTAAAGCCCAAGTGTTGGTTTTGGTTTGTGGATGACACCTTCATCATCTACCTACATCTCCATTCTTCCCTTAATTCACTTTTTGACCATCTTAATAGTCTACTCTCCACATTAAATTTACCACGGAAATCCAAAAGGACAATAGGACAACTCCATCACATTCCTCGATGTTCTAGTTACTCCTTAACTAGATGGTTCCCTTTCCCATTAAGTTTATAGAAAGAATATTCATAATGATAGATATCTTCATTCTTAATCCCATCATCACTTTGTCCAAAATTCTACGTTTTTTAAAACTATTGCAACTAGAGCCATTCAATTCTTTGATCCTCACCTCACTAAATCCCTCCAAGTCAATGACTATTCTCTTTCCCAAATCAACAAAGCCTTCCACTCAGATATCCTCCGAAATATAAAATCCCCACTCCACTTCCCCTAACCATGCTCTAATTTCACTTCCTTGCATTTATGAAATCACTAACCGTATCTCTAAGTTCTTATCCAAAAAGTATATAAAAAACTCTTTTCAAGCCTCAAGAAACACTAAATTAGTTATTTAGAAGAATTAAATATAAATATGACCCTATGCTCTCTTAAGGAGTTTACTAAATTCCCTTTTCTTGTGGAAAATCCTACATCAACCAAACATGCAACTCTAGTCAAACCCATCTTAAAAAACATATTGCAAACACATTCCATAATCACCTTTCTAAATCGGCTATTTGGTTATTGCAAAACATTCCCATAATACTAAAAACCTTATATGCTTTGAACAAACCAAAATTTTAGCTTTTTAAACCTTTTTATTCCTCCATTTCCTTATTTAATACAATAGATTTATTCTAATCCATTCATTTCATCTCAAAATTATTTTTGTCCTTTTGATTATGTTGCCAATGTCTCTAGCTCTTAATTCTCTTATTCTTTCTAAATATTTATTTTGTTAGCTAATATTGATTTCTCGAGTGTTTATTATCACTTTACTATCTATTCTTTAGTTCTCTCCCATTAAATCCAACCACACCTTATCTTATATCTCGTAAAAATCCAACCACACCTTATCTTATATCTTGTAACTTTTTCACTTCATGTATATTCATCTTTCTTATTAATCACTATGTCTTATCTCACAGTTTTTACAATATTATACCATTTCTATTGCTAATAATATATGTATCAAACATATTTTGTTCCTCCAACCCCTAAAATTGTTATAATTTTTTTTCAATTTACCAAACCTTTGCTAGGAGTAATTTTCTTCTAATTTTCTTCCCCTAATTACCATAGTGAATTAACCCCCTTCCCTTTTCCTAACTCTTAACATCAAATTTAATTTAATTTAAATATTTTTGACTTAGTATTCCGTTTTTCTTGGACTATTATTATTATTTATCTAACGATTAAAGTCTTTAAATCCATTAGTTCACTCTTTTCTATGTCACTAAGCTTACGTTGGTTCTCTTGAAGATGGGTGGAGTGTTGACTCAAAATGTTGGGATGTTTCAAAACAAATACGTAGTTAAATTCTAAAAAATTCACCATAATTATGGCTAACTATGGAAACCTCCAAGCTCAAATATAAAATACTTGTCGGTTTTTATCATGATGTAATTTTTTTTACCAATCTTGTCAATTATTCCACTTGTGATCACTATAATGAAATTTGACTTTGTCAAATTTAATCATTAAGTATAAGACATGCTAATATTCAATGTCTTTCCTTCGTAACAAACATGAATGTTAGAGAGCTTCTTTTTTACACATTGAAAGCCATAGCATTAGTATTTTTGAGGTTAACTTATCATCCATGGGAGTCACAAAAGTCAATGGGAATATCTAGCTTAGTTGGAGAACTTCAATGGTATGAGGCATAATGATAATTTTATCTGCAAAAATCATGATGGAAACAATAACACCATAAATAATTCAATTTTCAGTGAGCCCCAACTTCTTGATAAACAACTTCTCAAACTCATCTATATACAAGTTTATGAAGGTTTTTGCAATCATCATCAAATCAAACATTATAGGGATAGAGTCTGGGAGAGGAATTAGATAGAGAAGAACAAGGAAGTTGAGGATATGCTTTCAACATTGTTCTTCATATTGCTTTATAGAAGTTATAAGTTTTCAATAGGGTTTACATAATAGTATGTTTATGAGAGAAATTTTAAGCTAAAATGAATACGATAAAAAGAGATGTTGGGAAGGGTAGTGAATGGTTAGGAGGGGAAACACATGGAAGTGTGTAAGAGAGTTCCCCTTTAAAGGAGAAAGGGGCAAGATCAAGATTAGACAAGGGAGGGAGAGAGGGAAACACAAAATCATGGACATGATTAATAAATGAGTAATGAGCAATAACATAGTCCACACCATTGGAGAACATATATAAAGAAAATAAACGAAACTAGAAAGACTACAAGAAGCTAGAGATACTATTTAAAATTACCATGTTGTGTGATCTACCGAAATTGATCAAGTGCTTACCATAAAATGTGACAATTGAATCGAGTGAAGAATACTCCAAATCATAATGATGATTTCTAATCTCTGGTCTATCAAGGGAGTCATGAACCTGACATTGTGAGCTCCTAGTGATGATGCTAAAATCACTCATAGAAATAACACTATCTACTGCCAAAAGCTTATTTATATAAGGATAAAGATCAGTATAAGGTGATTCTATCATATCAACCAAGTGTAAGATAAGTATGTGGATTGGAATTATTGTACAACAATACAAATTTCCTTTGGCTTTGATCTAGGAAAAATTAACATGAACCTAGCATGGGTCAAAGTATTCTAAAATGAAAAAGAGATTTCAATCAATCACTAAACAAGTTAACAGTGCCACAAAATGTTTTACTATTATGATGTTGGATCTCCAATTTGGACATTGTAAACCAAGAATAACCTCTAAAGTTTGGTAGAGTCTTGTCTTTTATCTCATGAGTTTTAATGAAGAACATAATATATTGTCCTTAACAACATCTTCAAAGGAACCCAAAGGATATAAGAGAGAACCTTCATAACTGCATATAGAAACACAACATATAATAGAGAACCTTCATAACTACATATAGAAACACATAGAGCGATTCAAAGATTTGACACTTGACGTTAAGAATAGATTGGCAAAGGCTTAGTTCTACATGGAGAGGGATCATCACAAAGCCAAGCTTTCCCATTTCGAATGAATAACCATTTCCCTTGTTTCCTTGTATGAAATTCTAATAAGGTCTTTGTCCAAGTAAATCCTTTTGAGAAGAGTAAAAATAACTTTTTTGGATCTTAAAACTTGGAGCTTGTCTCGAAGGTTCTTAAACTTGATAATGAGGGAGTCATCATGGGTCAACCACTCTCTCTCTCTCTCTCTCTCTCTCTCTCTCTCTCTCTCTCTCTCTCTCTCTCTCTCTCTCTCTCTCTCTCTCTCTCTCTCTTTGAGGATTTTGTTTCAATGTGCCATAACAAAACTCCATGCTGAATTAAGTGGGTTATCTTTTTTCTTCACCCCTCTTATCCCATGTAAAAGGCATTTAGTCGTTTGTCTTTGTTCTTCAAACTTGGCTTGAATCATTGTGTCTACGATAGGTGGTAGTTTTGACTTGTGATTGCTTTTGACAACTCGTGCCTAGGGGGTATCCATTGTTTTAATCTTAGAGGTGAGTTCTTTCTAGGTTCCCGAGCTAGTTGAGATGTCCATCTTATTAGTTTCAATCACTTTCCATGTATCTGCAATGGACTTAAAGCCAACCATAAGTAATATAGCTCTATTTGTAACTATATGAAACATGTATGAGAGGTATCCCTCTAAATTAACAAACTTGCTTACTTGCCCCTCATATATATACGTATGTAACAACATTTAAAAAATGAAACTAACTTAAATCCATCTTAAACTCTAGAAAGATCAAATTTCTTAAAATATAATTTTTTTATCATTTAATATAAAAAAATCAATACATACATAATATAAACATAGAATTAAAAAATTAAAAAATTTACACCTTGAATTTTTTTTATTCCAATGATAATATATTAACTACTTTTCATTTAAAACAAATATAACCAAAATCCAATTCATTATTCATATACTCAAAACTCCAATAAAATTATCATTAATAAAATATTAATTTTAAAATAAAAATAAAAATAAATAATCTCATATATATTTTATTATTAATAAGTCATATATATTTTATTATTAATAAGTGGAACACTTTACTTTGAGGGGACATGGAGTGAGGTCATCATAGAGACAGCGAGCCCAGGGACTCGACTCTGAGACACCCGCCGGGCACATTGAGTAAAGCCCTCACAGAGACAGTCAGCCAGGGGACGACCCCGAGACCTCCTGCTTCAACACAGCTCTCAGCCACTCGATTTAACCCAATGGGCTACTTTAACGACTTAGTTAAGGATCCATTTGTAAAAATAAATTCAGCGATTTCTCGTCGGTCGCTTCGTTGGTAAGGCAGAGGGACACAGGTTTTCTGGTCAGGTGACGGTTATATGCTCAGCTCAACCCAAACAAACATGGCGATGGCGGCGACGATGAGGAGGAAGGCGATACTTTCCGTATCCAGTTCAATTCCTCGCATTTCTCAACCCCACTTCTCTTCGTCTTCAAACAATAACAAGAAGCCTGCAACCCATATCATTTTCCTTCATAAAAACCTCCCATACTCCTATCACAATTCACACTTTGATACTTTTAATGTCACTGCAGCAGAAAAACGCATTCAAACATTATGTAAAACCAACAGGCTTCCAGAGGCAGTGGAGACCTTCAACCATCTGTTTCTTTCGGCTAAATCAATTCGCTCTCTCTTCACCTGCAAACTTCTCTTAAGCAGCCTTGTCAGAGGGAGTCAACACGAATCGGCATTGTCGGTTTATAGACTTATGATTGAAGCTGATATTGTTCCAGATCTGGTAGCTTTAAACATTGTCATCAATTGCCATTGTCAAACAGGTCGGATGGATTATGCATTCAAACTGTTTGAAGAAATGGAAGCAGATGGGTATGTTCCAAATGTCATAACCTTCAATACCCTCATCAAAACGCTTTGCAGGGAGGGAAAAATAGACGATGCTTCCAACCTTTTTAATCAAATGCTGGGCAAGCAACTGGTTCCTGATGTTGTTATGTATACTACACTTTTAAATGGTCTCTGCAAGGTAGGAAAAACCAGCGAGGCATTCGGGTTGTTGGCTGTTATGCTGCAAAAGGGCCACGAGCCTAACAATATCACGCTTAGCATCCTCATGGATCGACTATGCAAAGAAGGCAAGCTCCAGGAGGCCAAGAAATTACTGTACGAGATTTTAAGAAAAGGGTATGACCCCAATGCCATCACATACACTGCTAATTGATGGTCTTTGCAAAGAAGGTAAACTCCAAGAGGCCTGGGAATTATACGAGATGTTAAAAAAAGTGTGTAACCCTGACCCTGATGTCATCACATACACTTCTTTGATTGATGGTCTGTGCAAAGGAGGTAAGCTCCAAGAGGCCAAGAAACTGCTATCTGAGATGTCAGAAAAAGGTTGTAACCCCAATGTCATTACATACACTGCCCTGATTGATGGTCTTTGCAAGGAAGGCATGGTGGACGAGGCCAGGAAGCTTTTCTATGAAATGACCAACAGAAACATACGCCCTAATGTTGTCACATACAATGCATTAATTGATGGTCTCTGTAAGGAAGGGCAATGGCAGGAGATCACCAAAGTGCTTCATGGGATGCTGGATTTGGGGCACACTCCAAATGTCATCACATACAATTCTCTTGTTGATGGTCTTTGCAAAGAAGGCAAGTTAGACGAGGCTACTGAGATCTTCTATGGAATGCCCAATAAAAACATATGTCCTACTGTTGTCACGTACAATGCCTATATGGACGGTCTCTGTAAGGAAGGCAAATTGGACAAGGCCAAGAAGCTCTTCTGTGAAATGCGCAACAAAAACATACGTCCAACAGTTGTCACATACAATGTGCTTATTAATGGTCTCTGTAAGGAAGGGCAATGGCAGCAGGTCACCAAGGTGTTTCATGAGATGCTGGATAAGGGGTACACTCCAAATGTAATCACATACAATGCTGTTATTGCCTGCCTTTGCAAAGTAGCCAAGCTTCAACAAGCTCTTGGGTTGTTTAATGACATGGTGCAAATAGGCCATCAGCCTGATGAAATCACATACACTACTCTTATAGATGGGTTTTGCAAGGCTGGTAGTCTGGAGAAAGCCAGGGAGCTCCTACAAGAGATGTTGGAGAAAGGTTGCAGGCCTGGCGTAATTACCTATAATACATTAATACATGGAGTATGCAAACATTGCAGTGTAGAGGCAGCGCAACAAATCTTTCAAGAGATGTTGGAGAAAGGTTGCAGGCCTGACCTTGTTACCTACAATACACTAATCGATGGACTCTGCAAGCATCGCAGGGTAGAGGAAGCTCAACAGATCTTCTATGAGATGCCAGAGCAGGGTCTGAGCCCTAATGTTGTTACATACAGCACATTGATGAATGGACTCTGCAATGCAGGTAATCTTAAGGAGGCAATAAAGTTATTTCAACAGATGAAAGATACCGGCCATGCCCCTGATATGATTACATATACTACCCTCATGGATGGACTATGGAATAAGGGCACACTCCAAGAGTCCAATAAACTACTTGATGAGATGTTAAAAAAGTTTTGATGCTGATGTTGTGACATATCCAACGGTAAAGAACATCGATGCTCCAAGAAATGGCAGAGGGGTTGTCATCCCGATGTTATTACATTTCACTGATTTAATTACAGGGATTATGCAAGAAGACCAAACAGGAGCCATGAAAGATTTGCATGAAATGTATGCAATGGGTCACAACCCCATTGCAGTAAAATTTTCTGTAGTTACGGAAACTCTCTCCAGTGACGGTAATATCCTTGACTCTACGGAGTTGTTTCCTCTCATTTTAGGAAAGAACAGGGGAAATGATGATGTGGCACATGCTGAATTGCCGAAGAGTCTTAGTAATTCAATATTTCAGATCAAAATGGATAATACTTCTTGTGATAGCATGTGGGAACTGATTCAAACCTTCTGCAAATAAAGCAACTGTACTCTTTGTTACGGCAATACTGTCATATTGGTTATTGCTGGCTTCTTGATGTGTAGAAAGTGAAGGGTGTTTGACAAGAATACTGGATAAGTCTGTAGTCATTCATTAACTTTTAAATTTAACTACCCCTATCTGCTATCTGGAATCTGTAGATGCATTTATATCTGGGAAAACTTTGTCAATCATTGGGTAGTATAGGAAACTGCATATTCATTAGCTTATAAATTTAACTACCCCTATCTAGAATCTGATATCCTTTTTCTTAATGCAACTAAAACAGTTATAAAGTCAGAATAAGAGGCATGGTTTAATAATTTGGCATCTTTAATCATCAATGATCCTTTAGCCAGCAGTTGCATATGTACCTCATTTCTCCATAACTAACAAAAAGAAACCAAAGAATTGACCTCACTTTCAAATACATATTTACAATGGAGTTTTCAGAGAACAAACAATGTGGAAACTCTCAAATAGTGCCAAATACCAGAGACAGAATCCCAAATCTTAGATCTGGAATCTCCCAACAAAATTGCCCTCCAATGTAAATGTCCCTGAAGAATGTTTGCCAAGTGAGATTGCACATGTGCCCAACAAGACCTTGCAAAAGGGAAGTCCCATAAAATATGCTTCATTGTTGCTGCCTTTGGACAAGAGAGGCAGAGACCATCAGAAATGTCACTCTTGGCCAAATGAGCTTTGGAGGGGAGACCCTGATATATCACCAACCAAGCAAACACTCAGAGTTTATAGGCAACCCTCATCAACCAAAAACCATGCAATCCCCATATCAAATAACTCTCGACATCTGTTGAAACCCACTGAGCATTAAGAATTGGGCCTAATACATGCCTTTGATGCAAAATGGAGTAAAGTCTACGAAAATCATTGTTAGGGACTTAACCTCCCTAATCCCTCACTTAGGTAGAATAATATGTTTTCTATGTAAAAAGGCCAACATTAGTAAATAAGGCCTATATAATAATGTGAACAAGTGTAATGTAAGAAGACTTAATAGAAGTTTTCGCTTCTAAAAAAGATCTTCCTTTAGAATTTTCTTTAGAAGATAGACTTAATATTAATAATAATAATCTATTTTAAGGTCACGGCCAAGCCAGACACCAAATAAGGGTAGAAGGCATGGGAAGTTTCATCTTGAGAATTATTTTGTAATTGAACTCTGTTATGTTGGAGGTTGCCCCCTCGAAGAGGCAAGTGAACTTGGCTTTCTGTCAATAAAGGTATCATTACTAGTGTTATTGTTCTCTATATTTTGTTGTTTTTGTTGATATTCGTCATAATGTTTATGTTTATGCTTTGCATAATGCATTTTGTACCTTACTAGTGGTATCACAGTACTTTCATCTGCAGAATTTTAGACAATTTTTTTCATGCTAGAGAAGTGTGTTGTCGGCGTCTTTAAAGTACAGTGATCTGTCGTTCAATGGGTAAAACTGTGGTTGGGGAAGACTACACGTAGGAAATACAGTTAGTTTCATGGGTTACTTGAAACAAGTGTTTCACCTTCTTGGAAACCTATGTAATCATGTTGGTACCCCTTCGAGTAGTATCACATTAGACATGATCTATACACAACCGTTCACTCCCACGTACCCTCGGGTATATAGGGAGTCCCATAGGTCTCTTGAAACCAACTATAGATCAGCATGTCAGTCGCTTGACTGCTATAGTGGCACCGAGAACAACACTCGGGAAGACTACTCTCGTGTACCTAGGTAATCAGGTAGTACGACTAAGGGTATGGTCTAGCCTCCTTAGTTGGTGCCTTGATATATTGGGTCAAGTACTACCATTCGACCCTGCATGTATATCAAAGAGCTATTGCATAGGGCAAACCCTTGTTCGTAGGAACCCTCAAAACCCTAACCCTTGTTGTTGGAACATAACAAAATAGAAATAGAGGGGAACTTTTGAAGCACAACCCTGCCTCTTGCATCCAATTTGTGAAATTCTTACACAATTTTCCTTGTTAACAATTTGGCATTCGGTCACTACTACATTCTTTAGGCCAGAGTATTAACTTTGCAAGAGTAAAAAAAACAGTATAGTGGTCCCGTCAACACCCTTATTTGAGAACTATCTCACCGGATTCCTCTCTTCGCTCTAATCGTTGTGTTATAAATCACTTTTAAACCTTTTTTTTCTATGGACCCACCCACCCTCTACGACACCTTTATTTGACACCTATCCCATTGACTTCCTCTCTTTGCACTAATCATAGTGGTACCCTTCATGAGTAACACCTTTCGGTGCAGACCCACCACCCCATTCTTGTCGCTTCCCTCCACCATGGCCCAAGATCGTAACCAAGAACTTGACAATCACATCAATTCCCTGTCAATCGAGATCACAAAGAACCAGACTGAAATTAAACAACTCAATGACAATATTACGACCCTCAATTCCACTATCAATTCCACCATCGAGGCCAAAATGGAAGCCCTTTTTGAACACATGCAAAGCAACCTTCAATCCTTTTCTTCCAAGATGCATGACTAGAAGAATTCACCAGGGGCCCTACCTCCTTTGAACAACCTTATAACTTGGAAGGCGTTGATTCCTCCCATTCCATGCCCTTTCATTCCAACCCTCCTCATCGTGAAGTTTGTCTTCCCAAAGTGGATGTGAATAAATTTGATGGTTCGGATTCCACAGGCTGGGTCACTCAAATGGAACATTATTTCTCCATGCACGACATTACTATTGATTTGGCCAAACTTCATGTTGGTGTCCTTTATTTGGATCATGAATGTTGGCAATGGCATAAAGATTCATGTTGAGGGTATGTTGCTTGGACATAGTTTGTTGCAAATCTTTATGAACACTTTGACATCGACACACATCATTTGGGTTGTTTGACCAAGTTAAAATAGTCTGGCGTAGTGGAAGACTGTATCACCGCTTTTGAGCAATTGGATTTCAGAACGGATGGCATGTTTAACACCTTCTAGGAATGCTTTATTAGTGTTCAAGGATGACATCCAATCCCAAGTCCTAATGGCTTGCCCCTAGACTTGGATGGAAGCTACTCAAGGTGCCAAGAAAGCACAATAGATTGTCTCTTCCCAAAACAAAAAAATCTCATTTATTCCTCATCCTCGACCCACCAATCTAGGCCCTTCTGCCCGTCCTTTCAAGAGCTAGAAATTAACCAGGGCAAAAATGGTTGAACGTCAACTTTTAAGTGTCTTTGCTATAATTGTGATGACAAATATTTTTCGGGGCACAAGTATAAATAATAGAAGATTTTTATGGTCATTTCTAAGGATGTCTCTGACGAGGATGTCAATATTCCCAATGTTGAAGAGCTACCCCAAGTCGATGATCATACCCCGCCCTCTGATCCACCAGAAATTGAACTGCTTATCTCGTTGAATGCCCTCATTAGTCTTTCTACTCTCCAAACCCTCCAGTTAATTGGCTACATTAAGCATTGGAAAGTCATTATCTTAGTCGACAATGGAAACACCCATAAATTTATTCATTGGCACATTTTTCAAGAGACCATGCACTATATCTGTGCAATCAACAATTTTTGCAAATGGCAGTTCCATGAAATGTGGGGGGTGTTGTGAAAATGTGTGCCTACAAGTTGGTCAGTACCACCTGAAATATCATATATTTCCTATCGACATGAGTGGTTGTGACATTGTGCTTGGTGTTGAATGGCTACTCACATTGAGCCCCATCACCATGGATTTTAAGGATTTAACCATGAAATTCCAATAGGAGGGACAACAATATAAATTCCAAGGCATCAAGATAGGCTTCTTTGAGATCATCAATTCCCACTAAATGGAAAAGCTACTCAAAAAAGGTCATTCTGACATTATTTCCCAATTCCATTTCTCTAGTTCATGGCAATCTTCCTCTTAATGTCTGCCCTTATCGTCATCCCTTTTCCCATAAAAATGAAATTGAGAAAATTGTTTAGAATTGTTAGCAATAGGTGTTATCCATCCTAGTACCATCCCTTATTCTTCTCCTATAGTCATGGTACTCAAGAAATAAGGCACCTAACACTTGTGTTCTGATTTTTGTGCCCTCAACAAAATCACATTCAAAGAAAAATTCCTCATCCCTATCATTTATGATCTTTTGGATGAATTAAGTGGTGCTCAGTACTTTACCAAGCTTGATCTTTTTTTTGGCTACTGCCACATTCATATGAAAGAGGAAAATATTCCCAAAACCACCTTTCGCACTCATGAGGGTCACTATGAGTTCTTGGTCATGCCCTTTGGCCTTTGTAATGCACTTTCCACTTTTCAAACTCTCACGAATCATGTCTTTCGTCCTTTCTTCTACAATTCATCTAAGTTTTCTTTGATGATATCCTCATCTATAGTAAAACTTGGCAAGTCCATCTCTCCCATGTGGATCAAGCGCTACACTTATTGTCTAAGCACAAAATTTTTCTCCAACAGTTTAAATGTGCTTTTGGAGCCTCTGAAGTCGAGTACCTTGGTCATATTGTTGGAAAGGATGGTGTATGTGTGGATTCTAAAAAAGTTGAAGCTATGAAGGGTTGGCCTCACCGTGAAAATCTTAAAAGCTTGTGCGGTTTCTTGGGTTTAACGAGCTATTATCGCAAGTTTGTTTAGAATTATGGTAAAATTGCATTTCCTCTCACTACTCTCTTTAAAAAGAATGCTTTCAGTTGGACTCCTACAACTGATCAATCCTTCCAAACCTTGAAATAGGTTATGTGCATGAGTCTTGTTTTGGCAGTACCCGACTTCACCAAGAATTTTTTCGTGGAATGTGATGCTTCAGGGAAAAGAATTGGGGTAGTCCTCATGCAAGATGATAGACCTTTGGCTTTCACTAGTAAACAAATTTCAAAGCGACATTTAGACAAATCCACCTATGGAAAAAAAATGTTGGATACTATGCATTTGTGGATCTCTAACGTCCTTATCTGTTGGGGAAACGCTTCCAAATTAACACTGATCATCACAACCTCAAGATTTTTTTGGAACATAAAATTTCACCCCCCAAGAAACAAAAATGGGTGACCAATATGTTCGGTTATGATTATGAGATCATTTACAAGAAAGGAAAATAAATTGTGGTTGTTGATGCTCTTTCTAAAAAATATGAAGATGAATGGTCCATTTTCTCCCTATTCTTCATTGTCCCATATTGGCTCCAATATGTTCATGAGGAATGGCTACAAGATCCTAAAATTTGACACCTGATCCAATATTTGCAAGAAAATTCTCCAGTTTGCCCAAGGTACTCTTGGCATAATGATGAGATTCGCTACAAAGGTCATTTTTATTTAAGTAAATAGTCAGAACTTAAATCCATAGTGCTTTATGAGCTTCATTCTACTCTCACAAATGGGCACTCAGGGTTTACCAAAACCTATGACACAGTTTACTTAAATACAAACGACCTTTGTACTTAACCTTGTTGGTTGTGGAGCCTGATTATCCTCTTGATTCAAAGGTCTTTGTTTTCTGCCATGTTTATACACCATGAAGACTTTACACCCCAAAAGAATGTACACTCCTCCATGTGGGGGAGTGTAAAGGGGGTTTACCCCCTCTGTATGGTCCTTGGGCAAGCGAGGGTTGAGGGGCGAAGCCCCCAAAGGAAAAATTGCCTTGTAAATGTATATTTTAATTTAATTTTAAATATGGACCGTTCATTATAAGGTCACAAATCTGATGATAGAAGTTATGTTAGGGTTTTTTTTCCCTAGAAGGAAACCCTCTTTTATGAGGGAAATGTATTTCGACTATGCATCATCACAAATATTATATTCTGAGAGAGGATATTGTGAGAAAAATAAGAGGAATCTACAACGAGAGTGATGTAGGTTATATCCAATCATTTTGCTAGATAATAAAAATGAAGGACCTAGAAATTTCTCTAGTGGACGTAGCCCACACTAGGTGAACCATGTATATCTG
>CBVK0100772753.1:0-12456 GCA_900067695.1 Picea abies | reverse complement strand
AGTTGGGTGATGGGCTATATTCGATGGATTATTTGGGAAACCTCCAATAGCCCATCAATTTCAACGAATTCCTTGCAACTTTTTCAAGTGTACACAGGATGTAATGGTACAAAATGTGTATGTACACTAGTTGTAGTGGTGCAACAAGCATATGTATGTGGGATGTAGTGGTGCAGAGCACGTCCATGTTCAAAAAATTGTTTTTTTAAGAAGAGCAACACGACAATGCTTTGGAAAAAAATGCAAGTAAGAGGGCCAAGGACATGTATGCATGTGTAGAGAAATTTAGGTTTATAACAATCATACATACAATTTCTCCCCCCCCCTTTATACCTTGGAATGCCCTCATTATATAGGAGTTGGAGGCTTAACCATCATGAATGATTTTAGGAAACGGTTGAGGATTTTGCTCCATAAGTTGGGATTGATTTTACCTAAGATGGAGCCATGAGATATGACTCAAATTATTGACCCAAAATAACTTTAACCTATTCATAATCGGCCCTTAGAATAAGGTGGGCTTGTTGTAACCACTTCAACACTCCCCCAACATTGAGAACAAAGAATTATCAATGCTCCCCTATAGCTGGGCAAGGAGCATTGATGGGAGATCAAATCTCCCTATACATGGAAAGGGGGGAGTTGACCATAAAAAATTGTCAAAATCTCACGATAAAAACCAACATTTCAACCTTCTCATGTTGGGTTTTCTCCTCCATAAGGACTGGGGATTATGAAAAATGTTCTTTCATTGTGTCAATGTGAATGCAACAGTTAGTAAGGTGCATATGACACTTGATAAAGGGAATGCAAGATTTAGTAAGGTGCATACGACACTTCTGTGACACTTAAGTGCACAATTTATGTGATACTTAAGTGTGACATTTTGGTATGTAACATATGCCCCCTAACATGTGAGGTTATAAGAGAAGTTGATGGCCAAAACACTTTACAAGAATAAGTGCATCAAGGAACTGGAATAGGAAATCCTAACCGAAGCTGCAAGCATAAAAAAATATATACATATCATCCCCGGGGTAGGAATACCCATGCTCAGAATAAACTAGCTCAAAGCATTGTCGTCGACTAATACACTGTGGATCCATAAAATCACTAACTAAGGATATGGCCACAAAAAATACAATGTGGTTCCATACATCCATGACTCAATCAGGTCATAACCATGAAAGAATAAACAATGAAACTATGATATGACAAAAACATAGCCACAAACCAATACAAAGTGGATCTATGTGACAACATATACATCAATGAGATTGCCAATATGGTGGTTATACTGGAATATTATACATATTCAAACGATCTCCATCGCAACCTAGGAAAATCACATAACAGAGTGAGCACCAAACCCAAGGTATTCATCCTAATCTCGAAATGGTACAACTCTATCCATGAAAATAGATGTGTTGATATCAAACATGGTAGAAACCACTTGATTACCATTCATTAATGTATAACATTAACAAGTGTGAGGTAAATATCTAATGATGAAAATTCCTCCTAAGGTACCCTAGTACATTCCAACGAATGTCAACAAATGGGTTGAAGTCAAACACTCATGGAATCATTCGATCAAAGGTAAATGATGTAAACCTACTCTCAAAAGCAAGGAGGCATGCCATTAAGGCATGCATGTCCCAAGGTACTAATTGGTTTCTAAGTCTAATTCCTGGATAACGTGTTGAAGTCAATAAGAATAGAATCATCAAAGGAGGGCCATGATGTTTCCCCCATCATCGACATGAAATAGACACGGGAAAGTGATAGAAGATGATAGGTTAAATGAGTATGGACTGAAACAAGGATGAAATATGGTAATACTGCAGAGTGGTTGGTTTGAAGTGAAACTTCCCTTGAACATTGTGAGGCACAACAACTAACTTGGTAGCATTGACTCATCTAAGAGATAGACCAAAACATAGTGTGATGATCAATGGGGCACTCTTTAGGTGAGTCGAAAGAGTATGAAGGCTCATAGGATTGGTATGACTCAGAGAAAATAAAATTACCCAATTATAAGAAGATACGCAAACTGGTTCCATGTTCAAGGGCAACAAAAAAAATCTTCCATAATGTTTTCCAAAAAAGACTTGACCCACTTCCCTCAATTCCCCCCCCACCATGATCGATGAGTACCTATTTTTTTTTAATGAGCTTGAGGAGGATAAGATATGATTGGCATAGTTCATATTCGATGAGTCCCTCATCATATGTTTAAAGAACCTGAAGGAGGGGTTCGGTCGCATATATCTCATATAGGTCCTTCAATGAATGTTTTTAATGAGCCTAGAAAAGGTAAGCTAGTGGTATTTTCATGTTTAGAGAGTCTGAAAAGATATTAAAGATGACTCCATGGATGTTCTTTTTCGTACATTTAGTCCCCCAAGACCAAAATAGTATAAAAAAAATACAAGGGAGAACTCTTCTAGTCATGATTGACTAGAGTATACATTTTTCGTAACAAGTCCATTTGGTCCGAAAAAGGGTTAAAATTACACCAAATAGACGCCCTTTCAAACCTTTTAATGAGTGTGAAAGGAAACAAGCTCAATCAGAAATATTTTAATGTTTAGGGAGTTTGAAAAGAGCTTAAAGGAGACTCTAAAGAGTTCATTTTTCCTATAGCGTTTACGAGTCTCAAAAAGTGACAAAATTATACTCGGTAACTTATTCTCATGTATTTACGAGCATGAAAAAGAAAAAAGATTGAGCTCGATAACATATTCTCATGTATTTACGAGCACGAGAAAGAACAAAGACTAAGCTCGTATATGTTTCATTTTTTAACGAGATTGACACAAAAATGGGAACTTTTCTCGGTATAGTTTCATTTTTACACAATCTTGAAACTAGACAAGCTATGCTTGGGATATGTTTCATTTTTACACAAGATTGAAACTAGAAAAACTATGTTTGGGATAGGTTTCGTTTTTACACAAGCTTGAAACAAAGAAAATTATGCTTGGGGTGTATGTTTCATTTTTTAACGAGCTTGACATGGACAATGAACTATGCTCAAGGTTATATGTTTCATTTTTTAACAAGATTGACATAAGAAAAGAACTATGTCCATAATCCTTTATTTCCTTTTTTACTGAGATTGACACAGAAACACAAATTTTTCTCATAATCCTTGGCCATGGCTTCCAAGAGGTCTTCATCAGATGAAATAAAAATTCTCTAGAAGGAATACATGCTAAGGGAATCAATAGGGGTAATGAGATGAAGCTCAGGATAAAAAAACCCTATTGAAGGGTTCACCATGTCAATTAGCAGATCTGATTCTAGAGAAGTTGAGCATTCAATGAGGGCTTACTTCTCATTGACAGTTGGACACATGGGACACGATGCCACATAATTAATGTGTGGTAGGTAGGATACCCATTGCATATAAGGAACATTCAGGGGAGTCAGATGATTGACAGTCAAATTAAGACCAATGAATGAAATATGCTCAATGTTCACAATGTTTCCATTATGAGGGAAATGCATCACTCGAGAGAGCATGGACATGAAAAATTTCATAGTGTAAACATAGTCCCTCCCAAGGAGAAAATTAAAATTCAAGGGGCCTTTGACTACCATAACATCAATATAGATAGTTTTCCCTCCTAAGGTTATTGGAAGTTGAGGAAGTATCCCTAAAGGTTCTCTAGGTATTCTATTAAAATCCCATATGTGATGGGTCACTTGCACAAGCTGAGGGGAACTCATAGATTTCCAAGCATTTTAGGATAAAATTCTAACATACATGCCTTCATTAGCCATAGTTTCATGTATTGTGATCCTATTTCAAACCTCCGTGATAATTTGGAAAGGTAGATAGGAAGTAAGGCAAGGATCCATAAGACAATTCCAATAAAAAGAAATGACCTCAATGCTTGGAAGGGGTTTTGTTGAAATGGGTGAAGTTCTCCCTTGTCCAAAAGAATCTGTAGGGACAGAAAAGACCTGAGAGGTATCCATTTCACTCTCCAAAGGAAGAGTGGGATTGACTGAGGATTTTATTGGATCAAACACTTTATTAACTGCACTTTCCAAGGAGAGAAAGAGATTGACTAAGGATGGAATCAGACCAACCACTTCATCAACCAATGGTTAGCTGGGAGAAGTTTCATGGGAAGAAACTGGAGGTTGTTTATGGGAAACAACAATGTCTTACAACAATTTCGAAGCTTCATCCATACAAGGGAAAAGGTAAGTGCGGTGCATTTCCTTGCATAACCAGAAAGGAATCTTGACTTGACCATTTTTTCCCCCAACCTAATGATTATTGGTTGATGGTTTGTCACCAGCATGAAATACAATGGTTGGAAACGTGGGTTGTTGAGAAGCCTGAGATCACACCTTTAAAACCTCCAGAATACCATGGAAATCCTTAAGAAGGTGTTCGCCCTTACAAATCCTTCAAGGTAATTTGGGCTTGTGACGTGTTTTGGTAGGCTTGTAAATATCATCAACACTCCCAACATGATTAATAATGGTTGGATGATTTCCCCCTTGATTATTTTTCTTATTCATTTTCTTCATTTTCTTCTTCTTCTTAGCCTCGTTACTAGTATTAAGGCTTTCACCAGGCGAAGAAGAAGAAAGGGAATAAGTCGCAATGGGAGGATATGGAAAAGAGTCAACATGAGTTTGATGTTATTGGGATTGAGGATTTGTACTCGAAGCACTAGGAGCATTAAGGATCACCGGAGCGAAAAACAACCATACTGATAACCTTATAATGAACCCTGGAAGACTCAAAGTAGCAATGTAAGGAGGACCAATATTCCCAAAACTAGGAAAATTACAAGAATCACCTTGAAAAGGGGTTCCTTGATTGGTAGGATTTGAAACTGTTTCCATAGACAAATATTCAACCTAGGGTCAATTACGAATGTTAAAAGAACACACCCTTAAAAAATATAAAGGTAATAAACCAAACAAATAGTAGGTAAAAGGATCTTCAGAAGATGATATATCAAGCCATTAGTAAAGGTATGAGAGTTAGGAACCTAACCCCTCACTTAGGTAGAATAATATATTCTAATGTAATAAAGGTCAATATTAATAAGGCCTAGCAATAAGGAAGAATAAGTCCAATGTATGAAGACCTAATAGAAGCTTCCGCTTCTAGAAGGATCTTCCTCTAGATGGTTCTTTTGATAGACATATTTAGTATAAATAAGAGTCGAGGGTATGAGAACTTTTGTCTTGTGTATTATTGTAATAGAGCTCTACTCTACTAGAGGTTTTCCCCTCGAAGAGGCAACTGAAAATTTCTCTCAGTAATGAAAGTGCTCTTTCTGGTGCTATTATGGTTTCATTTTGGTATTATTGTGGTGTTGTTTTGGTTATATTGTTGTTCATCTACCATTTCTAGCTATTTATTTATGTTCTGCATACTTTTTTATATTTGGAATATTACAAGTTGTATTAGAGAACCTTCCTCGGCAGAAAATCGTGGGTTAATTTTTTCCAGGGTAGAGACATATTCTGGCATCTTTAGGCTACATATATCTATCGTTACATGCATAAACCCATGGTATGGGATTCATACATGCAGGAAATACAAGTGGTACTTAAGCACACATCTGTTGGCCACCCTTGTAGCCCATGTTGGTACCCCTTTGAGTGGTAGCGCATCAGAAAACACCTGTATATGGATCGACCTAGATTTCTTGAATCCCTCCATAGATAAACTGATTGGTCGCCTGACTGATATAGTGCCACCGAGAACAACACTCGGGAAGATAATCTCTAGTACCTAGGTAGTCGTGTAGTACGTCTAAGGGCACGGTCTATCCTCCTTAGTTGGTTCCCTGAGATATTGGGTTGAGTAATACTGTTGGACCCCGCACGTATATCATAGAGCGATAGCACAGGGAAAACGCTTTTCTGTAGAACCCTTGAATACCTAACCTTTTGATACATAAACAAATAACATAATAGACAAGATCTATTGCTGCACAACTTTATCTCCTGCATTTGAGTTTCCAAATTACTACACATTTCTTCCTGATTAAGAATTTGGGCATTTCATCACTGCAATATTATTCAGAAAGGAGTATAACTCCGTAGGTGTAAAAAGAAAAAAATGTCTAGATCATGTTGGCACCATTATTTGAGACCTATTCCATTGGATTTCTCTCTTCTCCCTTATCACATTCATACCTATCATTTTTCAGCAAATTTTTTACCCCACCCACCCCTTTTTGGTTCCCTCATCATCATGGCCCATACCTATAGCCAAGACTTGGAAGCTCTCTTCAATACCTTGCACTCTAATTTCACATAGACCTAACAATAAGTGATACAACTCAGTGCCAATATTTCCACCATTAACAAAAACATCCATTCCTGCATCTCCACCTCAATCAAGGAACTCAAACAAGACCTCAAACAAGACATTACTACCCAGCTTGAATCTATCACTATGATGATCTGCACCAAGCTACATATCCCTGTAGATCCTCCTTTATCTAACCCACCTTCTCATACCGAAGGTGAAACTTCCTCTCATTCCCATAATTTTCATCCCCATCACTTTCAACGTGACCTACGCCTTCTGCGTGTGGATGTGAACAAATTTGATGGCTTGGATCCCACTGGCTGGGTAACTCAAATGGAACATTATTTCTCTTTGTACAACATTACAAATGAGTTGGCCAAACTATGGTATGGTGTTGTCCATCTAGATCCAGAACGTTGGAAATGGTGGCAATGAAGAAAAACTTCCCGCCAAGGGTATGTTGCTTGGACACACTTTGTGGCAGAGCTTTATGAACACTTTGACACTGACACCAACAATTTAGGCCATTTGACAAAGTTGAAACAATTTGGCATAGCAGAAGACTTTATAGCTTCTTTTGAGCAACTGGATTTTTTTGTACAGAGGGCATGTCTGATGCTTTTTTCCAAGAATGTTTTATCAGTGGCCTCAAGGATGAGATTCGTGCCCATGTCCTCATGGCTCAACCTCAGATTTGGGTGGAGGCTACTAAAAGAGCTAAAGAAGCACAACAGGTTGTCTCTTCTCAAAAAGGGAAACCCTCCTTTATTCCTTGCACTAAACTGGTAAATCCCACTCCTATGTTTACTCCACTAAAGATCCAAAAATTGACTAGGGCCAAAATGGTTGAATGCCAACTCAAAGGCCTTTGTTATAATTGTGATGACAAAGTTATAATTGTGATGACAAATATTTTTCGGGACACAAGTGTAAGGAACAAAATATTTTTATGGCCATCTCAGAGGATGTTTCAGAAGAGAATGTTGAGGCTCCCCTTGTGTCTGTGTCACCTGAACCCACTTACATAACTCCTCCTTCAGACCCTCCTGAAGTAAAACTGATCATTTCCCTAAATTCTCTCACTAGATTCTCTGCTCCCCAAACACTCAAGATAATTGGTTACATCAAGAATATGAAGGTCATAATTCTTGTTGATAGTGGAAGAACCCATAATTTTATTCATCGTCGCATTACCCAAGAAACTAATTTCTATATCCTTACAGTCAATAATTTCCAAATCACAATTTCCAATGGCGGGTCCATGAAATGTGGAGGGCATTGTGAAAATGTGTGTCTCCAAATTGGTGACTACCACCTGAAATCTCATATGTTTTCTATCGACATGGGCAGTTGTGACATTGTGTTGGGTGCAGAATGGCTAAGGACTTTGGGTCCCATTCTCATGGATTTTAAGGAATTAACCATGTAATTCAACCAGGAGGGACAACAATATAAGTTCCAAGGCATCATTGTTGGTTCCCCAGAGATAATTAGTTCCCATCGCATGGAAAATATGCTCAAAAAAGTTCATTATGGAATTATTTCCCAACTCCATTCCATACAAGAAACTGATACATCCTCTATGTCATAGGACCTCTAATCCATCCTCTCTAAACATCAAGTGGTTTTTTCCACACCCTAGTGACTCCCTGCCTCCCATGGTGTTCATGATCATTCCATTCCCCTTGTCCTAGGAAGTCTTCCTCCCAATATCCATCCCTATTGTCACCCCTTATCCAAAAAAAATGAAATTGAGAAAATGGTTCAAGAATTGCTCAATGCAGGTGTTATCCACCCTAGTACGAGCCCCTACTCTTCTGTTGTGGTCATGGTCCTTAATAAAGAAGGTTCTTGGTGCATGTGTCCTGAGTTCCGCACCCTGAAAAAAATCACCATTAAAGAAAAATTTCCCATTCCTGTCATTGATGACCTCTTGTATGAATTGAGTGGTGCCCAGTTATTTACTAAAATTTATCTTCGTTATGGCTACCACTAGATCCATATGAAAGAGGCAGACATTCCTAAGAATTCCTTTAGAATTAATGAGGGCCACTATGAGTTTTCGGTCATGCCCTTTGGCTTGTGTAATTCTCCCTCCACTTTCCAAATCCTCATGAATCATGTCTTCCATTCTTTTCTCCATCATTTTGTCTTAGTTTTCTTTGATGATATCCTCATCTATAGCAAAATCTGGACAAACCATATTTCTCATGTGGATCGAGTTCTTCATATACTCTCTCAGCACCAACTTTTCCTTAAACAATATAAATGTGCTTGTGGCACCTCAGAAGTTGAGTACTTGGGTCATCTTGTTGGCAAGGTCGACGTCAGGGTGGATCCTAAAAGGATTGAAGCTATGCAAGACTGGCCTCACCTAAATACTCTCAAAATATTACATGGATTTCTAGGCTTAACAGGTTATTATCGCAAATTTGTTAAGAATTATGGAAAGATTGCGACACCTCTCACTGCACTCCTTAAAAAGAATTATTTCACTTGGACTCCAACAGCTGCTCAGGATTTTCAAACCTTGAAGATGGCCATGTGCACCACTCTAGTCCTAGCCCTTTCTAATTTCATAAAGACCTTTGTCCTAGAATGTGATGCTTTAGGGAAAGGAATTGGTGTTGTCCTTATACAAGAGGGTCGGCCTTTGGCCTTTACCAACAAACAATTGTCTGAGATAAATTTGGGAAAATCAATCTATGAAAATGAAATGTTGGCTATTTAGCATGTTGTTGATCTTTGGCCCCCTTATCTATTGGGGCAATGCTTCCAAATTAAGAAAAAAAATCAAAACCTCAAGTATTTTATGGAACAACTCATTTCCTCCCTAGAGCAACAAAAAAGGGTGACTAAGCTCTTTGGATATGATTTTGAGATCATTTACAAGAAAGGAAAAGACAATGTGGTTGCGGATGCACTTTCCTGAAAATATGAAGATGAAGGGTCCCTTTTTTCTCTCTCCTTCATTGTACCAGACTGGCTCCAAGTTGTTCGCTAGGAATGGCTACACGTTCCCAAACATGCGCATCTGATACAACAATTTAAGTCCAATTATCTAGTTTCCCCAGGGTACCCTTGGATCCATGTTGAGCTTCGATACAAAGGCCATTTGTATTTAAGTAAACAGTCAAAAATTAAATCCATGGTACTTTCTGAGCTTCATGCTACACCCACAACTGGGCATTCCAAGTTTACCAAAACCTATGACAAGGTCAAACATTCTTTTTTCTTGGATGGTATGAAATAGGATGTTCGTAATTTTGTGGCTGAATGTTATGTGTGTCAACTCAACAAGGGAGAAACATTCAAATCTTCTGGCATACTACAACTTCTTTCGATTCCACCTACTATTTGGTGGGATATCTCTATGGATTTTACTGTAGACTTACCTAAATCGAGAAATAAATCAGTCATCATGGTGGTAGTTGATCGTGTTTCCAAGTATGCTCATTTATGTTCTCTTCAACACCCATTTACAACATCCATTGTAGCCCAACTTTTCATGGATCAAGTCTTCAAGCTTCATGGCATGCCACAATCTATTGTTTCTGATTGCGACCCAACTTTGACCAGCAACTGTTGGCAAGAATTGTTCAAACTACAAGGCACCCAATTTCATGTCCGCACAAATTATCATCCCTAAAATTATGGTCAAACTAAATTCATCAACAAGTGTTTGGAAGCATATTTGAAGTGTTTTTCCTCGTAAATACAAAATTAGTGGGCTCAATGGTTACCACTAGATGAATGGTGGTACAACACTTCGTACTACACAACTACCTACATGAATCCTTTTGAAGCGGTATATGAACAAAAGAATGACTCCGTATGCTAAAAAAGAATTTGTTCATGACCCAGAATCGCACGAAGAAACAAGCAGAGCAAGGTCGCTATGAACGTCAATTTGCAGAAGGGGATTAGGTGTTTCTTTGACTGTAACCTTACAAGAAAAATTCCCTCAAGGATGACCATTGTCAGAAACTTGCACCCAAATTTTATGGTCCTTATACTGTTCTCAAGTGCATGGGACAGGTGGCCTATCAGTTATCTTTGCCCAAACATTCTAATATCCATCATGTTTTTCATGTTTCCTGTTTAAAGAAGGTGATTGAAACTAAGTGTTAAACTGAAACCAACCTTCCCGAGTTGGATGAAGAAGGCTCCATTTGGACACAACCACAAGCATTTTTGGACCAGCGTGAGCATCATCTGCGTCAACGAAGCATCAAGGAAGTGTTAGTCCAGTGGAAAGATACAACTCTAGCAGATGCCACTTGGGAACCAACTACCATTCTACAACAATTTCCACATGTCAAGCCTTGAGGACAAGGTTGTTTTTAAGGGGGAGGACATGTTAGGAACCTAACCCCTCACGTAAGTAGAATAATATATTCCAATGTAATAAAGGTAAATATTAATAAGTCCTAACAATAAGGAAGAATAAGTCCAATGTAAGAAGACCTAATAGAAGCTTCTTCTTCTAGAAGAATCTTCCTCTAGATGGTTCTTTTGATATACATATTTAGTATAAATAGGAGTCGAGGGTATGAGAACTTTTTCCTTGGATATTATTGTAATAGAGATCTACTCTGCTATAGGTTTCCCCCTCGAAGAGGCCAGTGAAAATTGCTCTTAGTAATCAAAGTGCTCTTTCTGGTGTTATTCTGGAATCATTTTGGTATTATTGTGGTTTTTTTCTGGTTATATTGTTGTTCATCTTCCATTTCTAGCTATTTATTTATGTTTTGCATACTTTTTTTTATCTGGAATATTACAATGAAAAGCGGTTACCCCAACCTCCACGTAACATCCCGTCTTGATGCAAGCAACCATCACTTCACAGAATCACCCTCCAAGGGTACTGAAAGTATGATACATTGTCTTCCCTAGCTACCATGGGAATCTCCCCACAATCACCTTTGTAGATAACTAGGAAAGGTCACTAGAGTCAACAACTCACAGTCAGCCTCCACAGGGTACAGTCGATAGTCAGGACCGAATGTATGGGAAGGATAACGAAGTATGAATCTCTTCCAAAGGACTAAATAAAAGTGGAATGGTAATGCTCCTGAGTACCTCAAATAGAGTCAATATTCAGGAAGCACCAAGACCAAATGAACCAATAACACTCAAGAAAACCCCCCAGTATACACTCTTTCCACTATGATTGGTGAAGCTTTGGAGGGGTAATATATGTTTCTCTTTCGCATGTGACCTCATGTTTTTCCTCTATGTTATATGGGGTTCCTGGATATGTCTATAAAACAGTAGTATTTTTTCACTCTTTAGTGTTCTATAGTCTTGTTGACTAGCCTTGGATGATTAACTCACTTCACCCTAATCCAAAGGCCCTATCCTTAGACTGCTATTGGTGTGCTATAAATCAAAGATGTCTAATTGATTTAATTAGTGAGTTGATTGATTATTAATGGTTTTTCTTACTCAGAATGACGTATGAAAGTGAAACTGATGATGTGATGAGACTTGAATCAAATCGAATGAAAAAATAATGAAACGCAATAATTCCTTTACAATGAATTCTATCTACAATAAAGAGTAGGGTTCTTTTTTTCTTAATAGAAATAAACACCGAATACCATGCAATTTTCACTTAAATTCCAAGCTATCCAATCAATATTTTTGAAATCCCACATGATGACAAGCTTAACTTTAAAACATGTGCAAAAAGAAAACCCAAAAAAGTTGAAGGCAAAACCTTTTGTTTTCTTTCCTTTAAAGTTTCCAAATTATTTGAAAAACTTCAAAATCTAATCTCTTTTATTTGCACTTTCAAAAAGAAAAGAAAAGATTCAATGACACTTGAAAAGAATCCCAAACAAAATAATATGAAGAAAACAAACATGCAATCAAATGGACAAGACTAAAAATAACCTAACAAAGATTATTTCAATTCTTTTCATTTGCAAACAAGAAATCTAAACTTTCTAATGTTCTCAAAACAAATCAAAATTCAATCAAAATAAAACACTTCTAAAAGATGTGAAATCCAATCAATGAGCAATTGAAAATCAACATAAAAATGTGATAAGAACAATGAGATCTAAAATCAAACAGGATGAAGGATAACCTAAGGAAAGAGAACTCAAGTGAGATCGGAAGAGCGTCGTGTAGGGAAAGAGTGTAGATCTCGG
>CBVK0100772748.1:0-10496 GCA_900067695.1 Picea abies | reverse complement strand
GGGGATTGGCAAGCGACAGGGCGTAGATTCAGCAAAGAACAAAGTGTGAAATAGATCTAGGCCATCCAATCCATAGGGACATGTGGCACCAGATCCAAGAAATTTTCAATTTAGAGAATCATAGGTTTTATCATGGAGCACAACATAAATTGGTGAAAAACGAAATCCTGAAGAACCTTTGGATATGAGTGTCAAGTTATGGTCTGAGGTTGCATTCAGGAAGGAGCAATAGAGAGGATTTGTACCAAAGGTCGAAAGCATATGTATTAGTCACAGAAGAAGATTTGTGTAGCCTTGAGGCATCAGGATTGACTCGGAAAAGTCATGGGCACCTCCTGGAACATTCATGGGTGTCAGGCCTCATTTTGATCCTGATGCAGGAAGTTAGTGAAGGTGAGGAAGGTTGGTGAAACCTCATCTCACCACTTAAATGAAAATATTGAAGGACTATCAGTAAGTCGACTCTTCTGCAGGTCCCTATTGAAACATGTTTTCATTTGACAAAATCTCATGTATGGCATAAGACTACATGCTCAGTTTGCCAAAGAGCATGCAGATGTAAAGCCTTGAATGTAATGACTCAGGCATGCCTTTGCTGGAAGTGGCGAATTCTTCCAAGTATATAGGAGTCATTTTGATATTTGTTTATGGTCGATGGTTGAGCTATGCTCCTGTATTGTAAACTTTTGATGAATCTTTTGGTTTTTTGGTTATGTAACAGTATTTGAGACTTATGGTTTAATCTCAGTCAACTTCTTTTCTGTCTTGTTTACCTCTAATGTTGGAGTGTCCATGATTGAAATATTCACATGGATTGTTATGGCCATATTGTAATGTAGGTTTGATTGCAGTTTTATTGTAACATTTTTTAGCCTTTTCTGAAACTTTGAATCCAAGAGGATCTTCTTTTTTGAGTTGTTCTTCCTTAGGCTACTGGAAGACCGAATGTCCATAGAATACCTCTTCTTTCTTCTCTCTAGTTATTTCTCCTACTCACCCTTGCTACAACTTACTGACTGAAGTTAATAAATACCTCACCTTCTTGTGCATGCTGATCCAGTTTTCTGAGTTAGAATGATATTATCTTGAGCCTTCACATATTCGACCCCCTTTAAATTTATTCATTTTGACATAAAAACTGATGGGTACTGGGCTTACCTCCAATGCAATCTGGAGGTGACTTCTATTTCTAACATTTATGGTGCCATTGTCGAGGATGAATTGAAGACTTTTCCCTGGAATTGAACGACAAAGCTTACTAGTTATGAAGGTGCATCAAATATCAGTACCATTGAAGATTACAACTTGCAGCTAGAGACTCCACTATTTAGACTCCATTGTTTCATTTGTGGCTCCGAAATCAGACACATAAGGTCTACTCCACAACTGCCTCTAGAAACAACTAAAGCTGACCTAGAGAAAATTATCAGAAAATTACTTCAGCTGTTGTACCATGTATTTCTGGTAACTTTCTCAATCCTTCTTTAGAAACTCCAATATATGCTCCTCATTCTCCTATTATACCACCTGTTGGAGTTTCTTGAAGTTTAAATTTTGGGAGTGTTTATGTTGATTTATTCCCTCCTGGTCTCGGTCTGGAGGGAGAAAGCTTTTTCACCCCTATTTCTCCCAAATTTGTATCATGGTTTAGACCCAAGACCTCAAAATATTTTCTTACTCTAGGTTTTACCACTCCTCCTCCTATTAGAGTTGTTTCATTTATAGAGAGAGAAACCTTAGTTCCCTTGAGCCATATGGATGTTTCTCCAAATCCTCAATTATTTCCCTTTTCTCCCACAAACATAGTTCCAGTTTTCCCCATTCAAAATCCATATCCTCTAGGTTCTCCTCCATTTCACATCCCAGTGGCAGGTGCTAATCCCCCTAGGAACATAATGGATGCCATAGTGTCTGCTATATATGCCCCTCTCACTTTTCCTTTGCCTTTAAATTCTCTTCCAGCTGGTGGCTACCTTAAGTAGTTTCCTAAGTTCACGAGTGAGGGAGACATAACTGCAGAAGAACACCTCACATCCTTTTTACAGTTATGGAGATAACTATGTCATTGTACATGAACATGTATGGATGAGGATTTTTGTTCATAGCCTTGATGGAGAGGCTAGGAAATGGCTTAGGGACTTATCTCCTATATCTACTAATGGGATTGAGGCCCTATATGATGCATTCTTAATACATTGGGGGGATAAAAAAAAATTCCTTTACTATATTACAAAGTTTGGATCACTTAAGAAAGGAGAAGGGGAATCTTTTTTTGACTATTCAAAAAGGTTTGATAAAATGCATAATAAGATCCCTCCTAAGATTAAACCTACATAAGACTTTGCCAAAATCACTTATTCCAATGCTTTCGACTTGGATTTCTACCTCATGTTAAGAGAAATAAGAGCTACTTCCTTGGCTCATATGCAACATGAAACCCTGGAGGTGGAATCCAATATATTGGCAGTTGACAAGCTCAGGAGTAAGGCTGATATAGAAAAAAAAAGGGTAGGTCTGAGGCTTCAACCTCTGGTTCCTCTGCTACCCCACCTCAAATGGATGAAGTGACCAAGTTACTAAAATCACTTTTTGATAGAATGGAAAGGTTGGAGTTGGAAGGAAATAAGAGCTACAAGAATCCCCCTAATGTTGAAAACAAGGGTAACTTTAGAAGACCAAAAAACACCCCTCAGACTATACAAATAGATCAAAGAGGCTAGAATAGGGATGATCAAAGAATCCAATCCCCTCTCCAAAATAACCTTGTCATTGATGAAGAAGGAGAGGAAGAGGAGGTTGATCCCGAAATCCATTATCTTTGGGATACCTCCTCATTTCTCCATTTAACTCAATCTGCATATGAGGAGTCTCTAATGGAAAGCCAGCTAAATGAGTTGATTAAAGGGGAAAAAACCAACCACACTCAAAATAGATATAATCTGAGGTCCAAACAGAAAGAAGGGGAATATGACATCCCTCATTGACCTACCAGAGTAGAAAAACCTACTCAAGATATTGCAGACCGAAGCAAGGAAATGAAGGCACAGACCCCCCACCAGTGGTCAAAAGTCTTGTTCCAGAAGTGATATAAATTATAAAGGCCCCATCCTCTTTCAACTTTGAGCATGAAATACAAAAAATTAGAATCCCTATACCTATTTCATATATGGTCAAGCATGAATATTTCAAAAGATGTCTCTTCAAAATGTTACAGCCCGAAACTTCGTCTCATTCCACAGACTAAGTAAACCTCCAAGATGAGAATCATGCGGTCATCCTAGGTCCTTTGGTAAAAGATAGATATGATTCATCCACTCCCTTATATACTTCACTGAACATATATGATAAGGTGTTACCAAACTATTTTATGGATTCAGGGACATCTCACAATATTATGCCTAAGATTGTCATGGAAGAGCTCAGTCTGGAGATTACAAAATCTTACCATGATCTATATTCATTTGAATCTTGGAAGGTGAAGTTCCTTGGGGTTATCAAAGACTTGGTTGTATCTCTGTTCCATATAGAAATGAAAAGCGTGATCATGGACATCATGGTAGTTGAAATTCCCCCTAAGTTTGGGATGCTTCTGTCTAGATCTTGGATAAAAAGACTAGGTGAAACTTTGCATATGAACCTCACCTATGCGACTATTCTGGTGTTTGGGGGTGATCATAGAAGACTTTACAGGGAATATCAGTTGGCCTACATTATTAGTGATGAAGAAAACCCCACAAACCATCCTAATTATTAGTGATGAAGAAAACCCCACAAACCATCCTATCTTTGCTCTTGACACAGATTTGGGGTCTAGTTTGTTGCATCTCACTGATGCTCCTGAACTTCCTCTGGAAATAAAAAAGTGGCCCATTACTTTTTGTGAAAATTTTCCTCCTATCACCTCTGTGTGGAAAATGTTGTTCGACAGAGACTCTTCTAAGGAAGGTGTTGGTGCTAAAATGGTTTTTTTTTTCACCTGCCCAAGAGACTATAACTCTATCCTACAAGTTAGAATTTGAAGCTACTAATAATGTGGCAGAGTATGAAGCTCTCATCTTAGCTTTGAGGGCTGTAAAAGACATGGAAATTGAAGAGATATCAGTATTTGGGGATGTTGAGTTAATTTTCCATCAAGTTAGAAATCATTACCAAGATAAGCACCCTAGGCGAAGAAATTATAGAAATGAAGTGTGGGACCTTATTGACATCTTTTTCCTATCTTTCAACGTTTCATTTATTCCAAGAGAAGAAAACATCATGGTTGATTCTCTGGCTATTTCAACAAGCAATTTCAGAGTCCATTTTCCACCAAAGATCAAGTATGATGTAGAAGTAAAATACAGACCCTCTATACCTGACAATGTCCAGCATTGAGAAGTATTTGAGGATGATCTTGAGATCATAAGGTTCCTTGAGACTGTTGATGAGTTTTTTGCACTACATATTGACCAAGATCAGGATTCTAAAATTAATCCTCATGTTGATGTTTTCCTAAACAAAATTTATAATCAACATATTGTTTAGTTGCCTAACATTCACATTCTAAAGGGACTAGTTCCTTTGGAAAGACTATTTGATAGAAATTACGTGGCAGTGAAAGTTAAAGGATTAGCTGATGATGTTGATGTAACTGAGTGAAATATTGGTACAGAGAAAGATCCAATGTTTGTCAAGCTATCAAGCAGTTTGTCAAGAGAGTAGAAGGAAAAATATGATGATTTGTTAAAATAATTTTCTGATGTGTTCTCCTGGACATACGAATATCTCAAAACATATGTTTCAAGTATCATTGAGCATAATATCCCATTGAAGGAAGAGGCCAAACCATTTAGGTAGAAATTGAGACAAATAAATCCTATGTTGTTGCCTATTATGGAGAAGGAGGCAAAGAAGTTGTTCGATGCCTAGATTATCATTCCTTTGAGTTATTCTAAATGGGTGGCCAACATGATTCTAGTAAGGAAGAAGAGTGGATAAATCATACTTTGTGTCGATTTCTAGAACCTGAACAAAAGATTCAGAAGGATAATTACCCCTTGCCCAAAATGGAACACATTTTATTGAGGGTGACAGGTGCATCAAGGATGTCCATGATTGATGGATTTTCTGGCTACAATAATATCTTTGTCTTGCCTGAAGACAGGGCGAAGACAACATTCACTACTCTGTGGGGTACATTCATGTATGCTAATATGCGCTTTGGATTGATGAACGTGGGAGAAACCTTCCCGCAAGCTATGGACATCACCTTCATTGGAGGTAAGGATAAATATCCTCAAGACAACCCTCCATTGACAGGATGTGCTTGGTACAAGGACATTATATATTTTCTGCAAGAGTTGCATCCCCCTGATGGAATGGAGAAAAAAAGGGCAAGAGCTTTGAAACTTAAAGTTGTTAAATATTGTCTCATTGACCAAGCCCTATACTAGAAAGATGCCTTGGGAGTGATTTTGAGATGTCTAGACCCACACGAAGCCCAAACAATTATGTTTGATTTTCATGACAGTCTATGTGGGGGGAATCACTTCTAGAGAACCACAGCCTATAATATTCTCAGGGCCGGGTATTTATGGCCTATTCTATTCACTGATGTCTATGCAAAGATTAGGGCTTGTGCTAAATGTTAAAAATTATCTAGAAAGAAATAGCTCAAGTCCTTGCCATTAAATCTTGTGGTATCTTTAGGACCCTTTCAGCAGTGGGGCGTAGATTTCATTAGGGAAATCCATCCGGCTTCTAGTGGTCATCACAGGTGGATCTTGACTGCCACTGATTACTTTACCAAGTGGATAGAATATATCCCCATAAGGAGTGTTTCTCACAAGGTAATCATTGGTTTTCTTGAGGATATTATAGCAAGGTTTGGATGTCCAAAAAGAATTTTCACTGATAATGTTGCATCCTTCAAGGATGAACCACTGATCAAGTTTTGTGAACAGTTTGGGATTTCATTAATTCACTCAAATCCTTACTACCCCCAAGGAAATGGATTGGAAGATTCCTCTAACAAGAGCCTTATAAATATCATCAAAAGACTACTAGAGGGAAACAAAAAAGCATGGGATTCGAAGCTCAAATTTTCTCCATGGAATGATAGAGTGGCGACAAAGAGATCCCTTGGTGTCTCTCCTTTTCAGTTGGTATATGGAGTTGAGGCCATTTTTCCTTCTCATCTCACCTTACCTGTGGAAATATTATTCCATGACTACCAAGGAGAGCCTGATGATATGATCAGAAGGATATTGCAGCTGGTGGAAGTGTAGCAGGCTGGAGAGTAGTTAATAAACAAAGCACATCAACATCAGTAGAAGATCAAGTAGGATTTTGACAGGAGAGTAAGAAAAGAGGATTTCTAGATGGGATATCTAGTACTCAAATGGGATGAGTAAGAAAAGAGGATTTCTAGATGGGATATCTAGTACTCAAATGGGATCTGCCCAAGCAAGACAAAGGAAAACATGGAAAATTTGAAGCCTTGTGGATTGGCCCCTTCAGAATTTTTGAGATATTTCCAAATAACACCTATTGGTTGCAGGATTTGGAGGATGTTGAATTTTTTGGTGGCTCTGTCAATGCGAAATTTCTAAAAAGGTTTTTTGTTTGAAGCCACAGTCAATGTTACATCATTGTAAATACCATCCTTATTTTATTTTTACTTTTCTTTGAATAATAGACTCCATAACCCAAAGCTTAGGCACTGGAACTATGTGTTCTTGGCAACTTGTAGGGAGCATGCCATCCACTATGGACCCAAATGTTATCACATAAGTTTGTTGTAGGTGTGTGTCAATATACCCAAGTCTGTGTCCTTACCCTACTTTTCTCTCTATTCACAGGCCATGCTTTTAATTTTTTGTCCTTACCCTACTTTTCTCTCTATTCACAGGCCATGCTTTTAATTTTTCTCCTCAGCTGGCAAAGTCATTTTTTTTTTCCCTTTCTGTTTGAGCAGTCATCTCCTTACCTCTGTCATTGATCCTTATGTTTTCCCATGCTCCTAGCTAATCATATAACTCTTCATTATAACAAGTCATGACACTTAGAGAAACCCATTCTAGACTCAAAGCAAGTAAGCAGGCGAGTTCAACTCCCAATGGTTGGGATTCCATGGGGATTTTGGATTGGCAGTTCATGGGAATCGGGAGTTCAAAAAGGTTGTTAAAGTTTCTCGTCAAAGATCTGAAATCCCAAAACCCAAATCATCATGGGTTGTCTGATCTAGCAGGATGCGTGGTGGCATATCATTGGACTCACAAGTTCATAGTTCATGGGATTGGCAAGTGGCAGGGTTTATATTCAGCAAAGCATGAAGTGCGAAATAGATCTCAGCCATCCAATCCAGAGGGACGCGTGGCACCAGATTTGAGAAATTTGTGATTTCACAAATCATAGCTCTTAGCATGGATCATGGTGTAAGTTGGTGAAAGACGAAATCCTGAAGTGCCTTTGGATATGAGCACCAAGTTATGGATTGAGGTCGCATGCATGAAGGAGCGATGGAGAGGAGCTACGCCAAAGGTTGAAAGCACCCATATTATTCACAAAAGAAGATATGCATGGCCTCAAGGTACCGATATTGACTCAAAAAAGTCGTGGGCAGTGCCTTGAACATTCATGGGTGTCAGGCCTCATCCTGATCCTAATGCAGGTAGTTAGTGAAGGTGAGGAAGGTTGGTGAAACCTTGTCTCACCACTTAAATGGAAAGCTAGAAGGACATTTAACAAGCTGACTCTTCTACAGGTCCTTGTTGAAACATGTTTGCATCTGACAAAAGCTCACATTTGACAAAAGACTGCATGCTCAGTCTGCCAAAGAGAATGTAAACATAAAGCCTTGAATGTAATGACTCATGCATGCCTCTGCTGGTAGTGGAAAATTGTTCTGAGTATATAGGATTCATTTTGATATGTTGTTATGGTCGATGGTTGAGCTAGGCTAACGTATTGTAATATTTTGATGAAGCTTCTAGTTTTCTGGTTATGTAATAGGATTTGAGACTTCTGGTTTAATCTAAGTCAACTTCTTTTCCATCTTGTTTACCTCTAATGTTGGAGTGTCCATGATTGAAAGATTCACATGGATTGTTATGGATGTATTGTAATGTAGGTTTGATTGTAGTTATGTTGTAACGTTCTTCATCCTTTTCTGAAACTTGGAATCCAAGAGGATCTTGTTTTTTGAGTGGTTCATCCTTAGGCTGCTAGAATATCGGATGTCCATAGAAGACCTCTACATTCTTCTCTCTAGTTCTTCCTCCTACCCAACCTTGCTACAACTTACTGACTGAAGTTAATCAAGACCTTACCTGCTTGTGCATGCTAATCTAGTTTTCTAAGTTAGAACGATATTATCTTGAGTCTGCACCCATTTGGACCCCTTTAAATTTATTCATTATGACATAAAAATTGATGGGTACTGGAATTACCTCCAATGCAATCTCGAGGTGACTTCTAGTGCTAATAGGTGTGGTGGGTCCAATGATTTTCAAAGGATTGGAAAGAAGTGGAAAGGGAATTAAGGTGTCTTCCAGTTCCTTGATCCTTTCTTTCAATTTCATGTTTTCCACTTCAATACCACCAATGGAGTCATCCAAAGCATCCCCAATTAATATGTGGATATTAGAAATCTAGGAAGGATGAATATTTCTTAGGTCAAAATCTAAACAATATTTCCCTTTATTATTCCTAACATCACTTTTTTCAATAATCAATTTCTTATATTTCTTGTCAAAGACAATGCTCTGAAATACAAATGACTCTTCTTCATCGAAGGTCTCATTATCAATAATTTCCAATGATGAATTCTGGTGGATCGTGCCTCCTGGATGATTAATGTTGGGAAACATTTTCTCTATGTTTGCCTTGAGCTCCATGTATTCGAGGGAGAATCTATTAATATCACTTTCTATGTGTTTGTCTTCCTCCTCTTGCATGATGTTTTTCCTCTTTTTTCTTAGAGGAACCTTGCGAGAGCTCTCAATCTTTCCTGGAGGGGAATTCTTTTCTCCTTCGCCACCTGAACTACTATTGCTCACTTTTCTAGATGGTTCGTTTTCTAGAGCATTGATCCGAGATGTTGTATTCTTAGGAGTAACAGTCAGGACTTAGCACTCTTCTCTCTAGGACCCTTTCCTTTCTACTTGTAAAAATCATTGGTATTGAGTACCGTTTCCAAGTCAACATCATTATGAGTAGGAGCAGCTACTTTATGATCTTGTTCTTCTCTTAGAACAATATGGATAAATGAATTTCTAAATCCTACTGCTAACATATGTTCCAAAAACATTTGTTAGGGTCAAACCCTTTTATCTTTTCAGCATATTTGATATTCAGGTGTTGGAAGTGGTTTGCAAATTCATCAATTTTGTTCATATTTTTTTAATATAAAATCCCCAATTTTCCAAGACAAAGGTATGAATTGATTTTTTAATTTCTCATCAAAACATGCAACCATAAATTAAATTTCCTTGCAACTTCTATAATAAACATTATGTCAGAACCTGGATGGGGTGCCACCTAGCGCAATGTGATGGACAGTTGGACTAGGGAAGTTGGGGGAGTTATTAAGCTCGGCCTCCACCCCCTTCACATTTACTCCCCATGGCTCGCACCATGAGGGGAATTAAGTTACTACACCTAGATGGGATCTTGGACGAGCGAACCAGCTAAGCATTTGGTACCAGGCTACTGCATAGGTCTCATCATCCTTAAATGGAAATGGGAAGGGTCATTTCAAGATCTCATGGAGTTAAGAGCTGTCCCTAAACTCAGCTTCACTCATTTTCTACCTAGTTCTCTCTTCTTGCAGAGCACTTCAGAATTCACATTTTTTCCATCATCATTTTTCTATCCCTATGCATTAGTGGCATCCTCCAGGCCTCAATTCGCCCCCTGCAAACCAAGAACGTCCATTCCACCTTTTTTCTTCTCGAGTTCCTCCATATCCCTCCACTGCATTCCACTTCTTTCCACAACCTCCTTTTACCCCCTTCACCACCCCCCTGTCTCCCCTACCATGCCATGGGAGCATGAAAATCCCAAGAGGGGCGCTCGAAAAAATAGTACCCTCTCTTGGGATAATAGGCTCACTCCCTCACAAAGAGTTCTCATCGCTCACTTCACCCTTCCCTGCCAGTCAACCCAAAGCACTAAGTCAGCTCCGCTTAAATCTAGTGAGGTATGTAAGGTAAAGATGAAGACAACTTACTCCATGATGCACTTTCCCCCGTTGCCACCTTTGGCTCTACATTATAGTCCAAGCATAGTGAAAGAGGAGGCACCACCCATGGGCGTGCATCCCCCCATGACCACCAACCTATTATCCCCCCCAATAATCAAGTCGAAATATATCTACTACGGTGACAAGAGCTACCAAGTGGAGGAGGAGATCCCTCCAAGTTGGCAGCTGGCATGTACAGACAAGGAAACTATTGCAGTAGGTGATGATGAGATGGGCAAGGATGAAGAGGCTTCTCACTTTCCCAACCATCTCA
>CBVK0100772741.1:0-13393 GCA_900067695.1 Picea abies | reverse complement strand
TTGAGATCAAGTTCTTATGAATCCCGTTGTCAACAATGAAATGCAACGGGGTCTCATATACTCACATCTGTGAGTGGAAGATGAACTTCCCATTCTCAAGCTCCTTTGGTTCTTCTGGTTGTATTGTAGTGGTCGTGATGGTAGAAATGTGTTTTTAATCAATGATTTGTTTCCCTTTATTGTTCTTTGAATTATATTTCAATTCATGTTCTAATTCTTTTTCTTTTATCCTATAAACCAATGCTTTTTTTTGGTGACATTCATCGGTGTTTTTCCAGGGGGTGTTGTGGAAATCACACCACTTTTCGATTTGTTTCTTAGACTTCTCGTTCCCCTTGTTTACCTACATCTTAGACTAGCTCTCTTGAGTTTGGAATTCCTTTCTTTATCCTTCACTCTGTGAGTTAGGGTTTCCTTTTCCACAATTATGTTGTGCCATATTTTCAAAATTGAACTCTTGCTTACTTTGTTGCTTAAATTTTTTCTCAATTTCGACTGCAAATTGATAAGAAATTTTTAGTGAGGAGATGTCTAATAAATCCATTTATGTGTGGATGTAATTTTGTAGACCAATGAGATACCTCAAAATTGGATGTTTCTTGGAGTCTTTGATACCCAACATTGAGCGCAGTGTATGAAATATTGTATTTCACTCTGACACCATCTCATCTCTTTTCTAATGCAGAGTCGTCAATCTAATGTACTGGTCATCATAGTTTCCAACAGGGTAGAAATACTCCTTTAGGGTATATACAAAGGTCACCCAAGTGGGTTCTCTCATGGATGGTGTAGATTCATTCACGATGTACCTCTAACAGTAGCCTTCCCACCAATCTATGACACAGGGAAGGGATTTAAGGAGTGTGAAAGTGATCTTTTCACTATCAGAAAATTTTTGGATGAAGTAATAACATTCTAGAAAATTCAGCCATTTTTCTAGAGTATTTGCATCTATATGGCCTTCAAATAATGGGATATCAAAATTGACTTGTACCTTGCATCTATATGGCCTTCAAATAATGGGATATCAAAATTGACTTGTACCTTGAAGGGTGTTGCAACTATCGATAGTCTTCGAAGGATATACAGAAAGTTTTCCATCATCTTGTTCCTATTCCACATGAGGGATTCCTCAAGAAACATCTTGAAAGGATATCCTACTCTATCATCTCTCTTTTCTTCATCCATGTCAGGTCACTTGGGCTAGTGAGAGAGGTTTTCCTCAAGTGAAACTAGCTCGAGACCCAAATCTCTATACCCTGACCTCATTGAGGACCTGCTCTAAGAAATGAGAAGAAACATACTACTTTGATACCACTGATATGGATTATGCTTAGAAAAAAACCATAAAAACACAAAAATATAATAGAGAACACAAAAGTACAATGAAACCCAACTTCTATTAATGAATAAGAGAGAAAAAATTGTAGAACACAAATTGACAGAATGGGGTTGATTATCTCTAAGAAGAAAGAGATGTTGTCTATGCTTTATTCGCAACAAGATTTACATCACACTCCATTTCATTATTAAAGGGCCTTCTTAACCTAAATTATATATGAAAGAGTGAGAGGAGAGTAATTCCCATGATGCATGTGGGATAAATTAGTCTAAGTTTATGGAATTCCATAGGCATGTAAAACATTAGGACTTCTAGGGTTGTCACCCATCCCAATACTACTCTAGCATGATTGTGCTTAAATGTCGATTTCTAATGGGATATGGTGCATTAGCATTATGTTGTAAGCATGATGTTTGTAATTAACAAATGAATATGACATTGCATTCCATTCCCCATCAAAATGGTCAATATCATGGTTTATCAAAACCATAGGCCTGAAATGTTGATTCAGTGGAAAAGGTGTATAGACACCGAGATCCACCTAGAACAGAGAGGGGGGGGAGGCGCATGGGGGAGAGAAACATGGGAGAAGAGGGTTCAAAGAGAGAGGAATATAGAGGAAGGGAGGGAGAGGGGGGCATAGAGAGAGAGAGAGAGAGATTTTTTTATTAGGAATATGCACACGTTCATGTTTCTAATAATGTGTTCCTAAACACATGTTTCTTAGGAACACATGTTTGTTCATAAATAATCTGAGTTGACAATTATGTGTAGTAGCTTGATCCATACCAAGGCTGTAGGATTAGGAATGTGTGTGCAGATCTAAGAATGCACACACGTTCCTATGGGACTGCATTCCTTTGCAGCCCATTTCCATTTTTTTGTCCATCAACTTCGTACACTCCCCTATAAAAAATTCAAAGAAAGAATACATAATAAAAAAAAAATAGTAAATAACTAAAATCCAAACAAAAATTAATTTATATAATAAAGATAAAAAATTTAATGGAAAACATTATAGAGTAATAATTTAATTGTATGAATATTTTATAGTTTAATATTATATAGTATGGACCTTAACTAAGATTCTAGTTCTCTTCTTTGAAGCATGTTAGGGTTAGGATTTTCACTCAACCCTTGGTGCACTTGTATTCCTCTAGTGGGGAAACCCCTTTTTCCAAGTGAGGGAGGGTCACGAGGTGCCTCCTACAGTCATTCCACGACACAAGGAAACACAAGCGACGACTCTAGACGATTGACCTTTGAACCACCCTCTGATCTGCTCTCCCAACTTCTCTTTGAAGGTTCATTCAAAGAAAAGGAAATGAAAATTGACTCAGGGAACACTCATACAAGGGTAGTGTGACCTTGGGAACCTAGAAATTGCATCCCTCAAGCGCTGCAAGCACTGAAACACGTCATTAGTTCACCCAGAATAGAAGAACAAAAAAATATATATGCGAGATTAGTCCTTGGTCAGGAAATTTTTAGGGTTATGGCCCTCCAAACGTGAGTTGATAAAATGGATTCAACAATGGCAGAAACCCAAAGGTCGCTATGAAATTTAGTTGGTCTCCAAAGGGTTCTTTACAATAATCTTGCACAACCTTGAGGATAGGCACCACATCTTTGACAGAGGTCCTTATTTCTTCAAATCAGTTGGTCTCTTTCTACGATTCTAGAAAGAGAATTTTATCCCTAAAACAAAGGAATTTGGGCATGCACTAGTCTGTATTTGACTTTATTCCCTGCCACAACATTTTTGGCTTGAAGAATTAATGGCAAGTATTGGAAACACCATTAGGGTATATGTGAAATATTCAGAAGAAACCAAGCAGAGAAAGTATACCTCGCATGCATGCATTTGTGTCTACCTGAATATCTCTAAGCCACTGTCAAGTTCCATTTCCTTGGAATAGAACAATGAGGAATGGTCACAAACCATTTATTATGAGCACATACCTTTCCATTGTAGGAAATGCCATGAACATGGGCATCGTTGATTTCCCAAATCTAGAACCAATCAACGATAGATAAAAGAGAGATATTGAGATGGTTATTATCCATTAAACCACTTAATTATATAGAGAAACCCCGCACACAACATAATACTAAACACTTAACACATTAACTACCTAACAGAGGTAATCCATCTACATAACAACCATTAAAATGAAACTACTGACTTACTAAACCACCAAATGAAAGTTAGTAGAGAATCATACTCAATATATAAAAATAAAACACCCACATTGAGATATGCTTTACCCTGGAAATCCAAATGGGAAACCAACATTCAATTGGGTTCGTCCAGAATATTTATTATGGAGTAATGTGCAAGTTACATGCTCTCTAGTTCATTATGGAGTAATGTGCAAGTTACATGCTCTCTAGTTCATCTCTATGCTCCTCAATGAACTTCGGGCAACCTCATACTGCATCCAAAAATAAGGAACCCATCATCCCTTATGGGAAAAATGGGATATATGAGTCGGTCTTAGCTAGGGGTATAGATAGAAGGTTAGGTGTCTCTAACACTTCAACTTCTTCCCATCGTGTTTTTCCTCCTTCTCTTTCCTTTTCCTTTTCTACCATCATAAACAAGTCCCATGAGAATCTTATGTTTTCTTAATACATATTTTTTTTTTATTTTTTTTTGTACAATAATATAATTCCTAACTTCACATCTTAGTCTTGACTTAATACTACATTTAATATAGGGGTTCACATCAATCATGATGGCATGGGTCCCTTCACACCAATAAGTTGATCTCCTTCATCAGTCATCACCTTGAACATTGCTCATGTTGATCATCCTAAAGCATATGTTGACATCCAATTTTTCATGTTCAGATTCGATTCATATCATACCTCCCCATTAAAATGGTTTTGGTTCCAAAAATCTACTAAGGATAGATGAGGGAACTTTCTTGCAATCTTGTTTTTTTAATACCATTTCACTTTCCTTGGAGTATGTACTTTAATACCAATATACTACATTTCTTGACATACTATATGAGTTATCATCTGCTTGTGTTGTGGAACTGTATCTTCCTTCAAATATTCTAGAGCATGTAGTATAAGGTATTCAATAGTAGGAACACCCTAATATTCATCTTGATCATCCAACATGGAATACTTGAGAAAATTCAAATATTCCATGTTCACCTCCAAATTGATCTACATAAAAGGAGAAATATCTATCCATAACAAATTTTCATTCACATAATCAATGAAGTCAAAAGGTTTGTATATAAGAGGCTTGAGTTTCTTTGTTTCTCCTTGCAATAATTATGTATAAAGATATAGCCACACCTTCTCTCCAATATGGAATTTGTGATCCTCCCAATGCTAGTCATGCCTAGCTTTATACAATTGTTGGCTCTTCTTTAGATGCTCTTGAACCCTTAGATGTATTTTTCTAATCTTGTCCATGAATTTAAGTACTAGCATCACTGATTTTATTCTTCAAGTATTTAAATTCTATATGTTGTGGTTTACCCCAATTAAATATCTTTATTTTGGTGGTCAAGGAATGCAATGGAACAACTATTATGGAGAATTTTATAATAAAATTCCTTAGCTACTATATGAAACTCCTGACCTATATCATGCTAATGGGATTAGACCATTGAGAGATGGATACAATCTATTTCCAATCCACTCTTAGAGCTCCTCCACTCATCATGTGTCCAAGATAAATCAAGGAATTATTTCCAAACTCACATTTATATAAGTTGGAAATTAGTTGATTCTTTCGTAAGGTCTCTAGCACCTGTGTCACATGTGAGAAGTTATCTTTCCAAGTATTGTTTAATTTTAGTATCTCATATAGATATAATATTGAAAAAGAGTCAATGAAGAGGCCTAGTAGATCATTCATCATTCTCGTAGAATTTTCAAGTTCATTTCATAATCTGAAAGGAATTACTAATGATTCATACAAACCTTCGCTTGTTTTTAACACTGTACTCCACACGTTTTGTGATTTGATCCTCACTTGAAGGTAACCTAATTTGAGGTCCATCTATGTGAATAATTTGGATTGTGGCAGTTGATCCAACAAGTCATGAATCCTTGGTAGAGGACAATTTTTCTTCATGGTGATATTATTTATAGCACAATAGTCAATGCATATTCTTCAGTTTCTATCCTTATTTCGCACCATGAGGATGGGTGAGAGACACGGTCATGCATTGGGTCTCATGACTCCCTATTCTAAAAACTATTGGAATTTATTATTCACTTCATCAACTTCGATGATGGAATTCCTATAAAACACAATGCTAATAAATGGTGACTTTCAAACAACTGAATTTCATGTTCAACCTCTTGCTTGGGTGGTGGTCCCTGAGGCTCTTGAAACACTTCCTTGTAGACTTCAAACAATTGTTGTATTTGTTGGTGATACTTTGTTAATATGGATTTTTGAATGGAATGAAATGAAATACAAATATATATAAAAAAACATTGATAATTTGAAACTTTACTTCTATTAATTAATGGAATATGTTGAAACTCTAAAAATGAGGAATGAAACAAACTTGCTCGAATGGTGGTAGCTTATCTTTGAGAAGAGATGTGTCAGATACACACATTTTCAATAAGTGGATTAAAATGAGGCTCTAAAGGGATTTTTAACATAAATAATATATGATAAAACCCTAAACACCTAAAATTCTAACCCTGGAAGATGAAATGCCAAAAGTTTTGTGGGCCCCAATGGGGCTAGTTGATACATGAACTTCTCGAGGGCATAACATTTTCATATGATCTATGTTTCAGTTGTTTGATACCTCATCACAAAGGTATATATGAGAAGTACAAATTATTACCCTGGGGGTCATGGAAGGATATTTTGACAACCCTTGGCCCCCTAAAAGTTCAAAAAAACATCGTTTAGGGACTCAAAATGGCCTCGGATGTTTGGGACCTGAACAACTATACAAAAAATGCCAAAATGGAAAATTGTTCTTTGAGCCAATGGAATAGGTGGTGGCCATCGATATCCACTTGGATTAGTCCTCCCCCCTTCGGAAAAAATGGTATATATTAAATTGAGTTTCCCCATCAAATGGGGAAACTTCTGTTGAACTTGGCCTTAGGTGAGCCACTTTCCTTGGTGTAAGAGGTGTCTTTCTTTGACAACCCAATAAATTTGGATCCTATGTTGGAGACTTCACTTAAACTAAGTGTCCACAATTTGATCAATGGATTATTATTCCATGCAGTCATATTTGAGATCTATTGGTGTCAACTTCTCTGCTATCTCGAATGTGTCCAATAAGGGTGGGAAGTATGGTCGAAGGAGGTCCACATTGAACACTGGGTGAAATATAAGGAAGAGGGGAATATTTTGCTCAAAATAATTGTCACCCACAACCTTGGTGATGTTTTAAGGTCCATAGCAAAGTCGATGAATCTTTTGATACGATCTTGTAAGGCACTCCTTCTACAAGTGAAACCATACCTTGTCTCCAACATGAAGCTTTTGTGGCATCCAGTGTCGATCATGTCGCTTCTTGTATTTAGCATTGGATTTCTATAAAATATCATGGAATTGTTGGTGGATGTGTTGAATTCATTCAATATAATTAGTGGATTTGTCATCCTGAGATTGAGAATAAGACAATTTTTTGGGGATCGACGCAAGGGGAATTGCAACATCAATGGAACCGAATGGATGAAATCCCAACCCCACTTGAAATGGGTTGTGGTCAAACAAGCTATGGAGGGATCTATTATAGTTGTGTTGAATATAGGGGAGACTCTCATCCCATGTGCGTGGATTTTTGGAGTTTTAGATGCAAAGGATATTCATGATCATCATGTTGACAACGTCTTTATGGCCATCAATTTGGGTGTGGAAGACAGTGGTTTTTATGAGCCTAGTGTCAAACAGTGACCAAAGGATTGACCAGAATTTTCTTAGGAGCCTATTGTCCCTATTTTATATGATGGTTTGTGGTATGCCAAAATGTACCCACACCCTGTCAAGGAATATCTTGGAAGTGGCCTCCATTGTGATACTCTTCTTGCAGGATGTCAGACATACCATCTTAGAAAACTGATCAAAAACCATAAAAAAATAGTAATTTGCCTGCTTGGTTGAACGAAGTTCAGACACGTAGTCCATGGAGATATATTCCCACAGCCTATCGAGGGTAGGAAGAGGGGTGTAAAGGCATTGTTTCTCAATCGTTCAACAATACTTTTTGTAGAACTTGATGTACTTTCTCACATCCTATGAAAGTTTTAACCAATATAAATGATTTTATAGCACTTCCACTATCATTTTCATGCCAAAGTCTCCTACCATCTGAATGTAGTGACCTTCCCAAATAATCTTCACATTCTTTCTTGAAGGAACACAAATATGGCCCAGATGAAATCACATTCTATCCTAAAGATAAAATTATGTGACATTCGCACCTATGCTTAGCATCTGGTAAGTGGTAGTGAATTCAGGATCACTCTCTTAGAGTTGGGTCCATCTGGAGGCCTCATGTCCAAAGTACTGGAGCATTGTGGTTAGGGTTGCAACTTGAGGTTGAATAAGGAAGTCATTCACTCGATTAGTTCTCCCTGTCCTATATTTTATGTTGAGATGGAACCTCTGCAAGTATGCGAACCTCTTTTGATGGAAATCATTTTGCAATTTTCCATGTGTTTCAATGAAATAAAAAGTCTTGTGATCAGTGTGGATGATTTTATCCTTTAATAGAATGTAATTATTTCATTGGCAACAAGCTTGTAAAATGGAATACATTTATTTGTCATAGGTGGGGTACTTTCAGACAACATCTGATAGTGTCTCACTATGATAGGTCATTGAATGACCGTGTTGAGTAAGAAATCCACCCACGACAAATTCTAAAGCATCAGTCTTAATCTCAAAAGGTTAATGTAGATAGGGTAAGGAGAGAACTCAGTTTTAGCACAAGTGTTGTTTCAAATGATCAAATGATTTCTTTTGTGACTTTCTCCAAACAATTTTTTGTTTTCCACCACCCTTGGTCACTTGGATGAGGGCCCATGCAATATGGGAGAATCCCAACAAAAACCTACAATAGAAGTTGGTAATTCCTAAGAAACTTCAAAGCTCAGATAGTGTGGTTGGGGCCGACCAATCATGAATGACCTGGATATTTGAAGGATCTTCATGCACACCATTCTCACCAACAATATAGCCTGGGTATTTGACCTTGTCCATGTTGAAGGATAAATTTTCCAATTTATCATATAACATGTGTTGCCACAGAGTGTGAAGTACCTATTGAATATGTTGTAAGTGTTCTGCTCAAATTTTGTTGAAAATGAGGATATCATTTACCACCACAAAAGAATTGGTGAAATGCCACACAATATATTCCATTAACCTCATGAAATTTGTTGGGGAATTCGTCAAACAAAAGGACATGACTAGCCTTTTCAAAATACCTTCTTTGGACTTGAAAGTAGTATTCCATACATCGGTCTATTCTATTGGGACCTGGTCATAACTAGAATTCAGGTCAATATTACTAAAGTACTTGGCTCCCTTTAGCTAGTTAATAAGGTCATCAACCAGGGGAATTTGGTACCAGTTCATGAAAATGATTTTGATTAGGGCCTCATAATCAATGCAGAGTCGCTAGGTCTCATATTTATTCTACACAAATATAATTGGGGTTTCGTAGGTCGAGGAGCTCAGTGGAATGAGAAACTCTTGGATATGGTGCTTTATTTCCTCATTTTCTAGAGGAGAATGGTGATAGACGAGCCCATTGGTTAGAGGTGCACCAGGGGTTAGATTGGTTGAATTCTTGACCTGTACTGCAGATCGATTGAATGCTTGAACTGGTAGTATAAAGGTACCCAAAAAAATATAAACAAACTACCAAAATGGAAATTTTTTCTTTGAATCAATGGAATAGGTGGGTGGCCACCAATATCCACCTAGATTATTTTCACTAGGTACCTTAAACGATGCCTTCATCTCCAAATCACTGCCTTCACCTTCTTGGTGTCCTTATCTTAAACACAACATGAGAAACTTCTTCATACTACCCATGATTCTTTTGGCTTGATTGGCACTTATGAGAGAGATCTTGGCTTTGTCTTTATGTATATTTATGGAATATTATTTTCCTTCCTTTAATAGCCTATAATGGTTATATATTTTCCTGAAAATGGCATCCCTCATGTACAGGTATGGGCTTCCCAAGATGAGTCCACATACATCCAAATTAATCACATCTACAACCACTTCATCAAAAAAAAATTGGTTGATTGAAAACTTGAATTTGTACTGCTTGATCACTTTCAATTCCACATCTTTCCTTACCCAACCTAGAGGGTGTGGTTGTAGATGATCTTATGTATCTAGCCAAAGATTCTCAATCAATTGTGTAGAGATCAAGTTAGATTTTGAAAAATGATCAAACAAAAAATCTACCTTTCTTTGCTTCATGTAGATTTTAACAAATAATAGTTTGTTCATCTCCTTCTCCTCTTTGTGACTACAACCAATCAATGCCACCTCCTTTCGAATCTTAGTGCTATTGATATTCACTTACGGGTCTAAGGTGTTTTCCACTAGTTCCTCAACATCCATTGATACAAAATATCTCTTTTTCTTCTTTTGGAAATCTTTGGGGTTCTTCTTAAGGTGCAATTTCCAAAAGTCCTCATTGTTGCGTCCCTTTCAATCCGATCCTTTGCATTTATTGGTGGAATTAGTTGATTCTTGTGTTTTTACCACACTCTTCTTTTCATTCCACTTATTCTTGTTTTTCTTCTTTATTTTACCACACTCTTCTTTTCATTCCACTTATTCTTGTTTTTCTTCTTTATCTATTTGTCTTGTGGATCTACTTTCTTGTATATGTTTTCTTGCTAGTTTCCCCTGTCTCCCATGAGGTATTATTATTGAACATTGGCCTCATCAATTGTATTTGGTATAAATAGCATTTTTTTCACCAACTATGAGGTATAATTTCCCTAATGTACTTGATTAACATGTTTGTACTTTTGAAAGAGACTCTCGTATTAATTGCTCTCTTCTTGAACTTTGTGGTGAACTCCTGTAGCGATTTTCATTGCCTCCCTCCAAAGTAATTCCATACTATATGTTAGTGCTCCTCATATCCATTTGGGTAAAACTAGGATTTGATCATGTCCTTGAACATCTCCCAGTATTCCACCAACAGTTCATACTCCAACACTCTCCCACGACATCACCCTTCCACCATGTCAAACCATGACCTTCATGCTCCAACCAAGTAAAAGAAATATTTTATTTCCAATTACATCACACACTATTAAGTATACCTCCATCTATTATAGCCATTGGTTAAACTTGATGGCATCCACTTCACTAGAATATGGAGTGATATCTACCATGGCCTCGACATGGAAAGGTAACTACGTCTTACTATAGCTACATTCTCCCATCTATGCCTGAGTATTACACTCCATCTTTGGCTTCTTTTCTTCTTTCTTTGGGTCTTCATGACAAGCCTCTTTTGATGTTGTTTCTTTGCACTTCGTTGGCAATAGGCCTGAGTATTACACTCCATCTTTGGCTTCTTTTCTTCTTTCTTTGGGTCTTCATGACAAGCCTCTTTTGATGTTGTTTCTTTGCACTTCGTTGGCAATAGATGTGACACCATCGATGTCAACATATCCAAACGCTACTCAAGTCAATCAAACCATACCTTCCTAATATTCTCCATGATATTCTCCTTCCATTCTTGGTGCTTCTACTTTCCTCTATCCCTAGAAAAATTGTTGTCTAATTCTTTTATAATAACTACGAATACTTACCATATAGGTCCCACTAAGTTCGGTGGAAATTATTCTATAATACAATTTGATATGTAAACTAAAGGCTTATATCCTATCTATTTAATGAACATGATATCGTCTCAATAAAACAAGAGACATTTCTCTTCCATACATCATATATTTGTACCTTTCCTTAGAACTTGCAATTTTATGAAGCAATCACTTTCTTTCTTTAAAAGGTCAAAATCTATATATATAACAATGCCCAAAACATTGTTCAAGAGAAACCCTGGTCTACCATCATTAAAAAGATACCAAGAATACTTCTTTCGATTCTATCTCCCATGAAAAAAAAGAAAGAGAAGGTGCCAAGAATTAACTCACCCAACCAATGGTCAATTCAACTAGCCAATAAACCTATTGACCACCCAATGGATGAGTCAACCAGAGAATAAACAAGTCAATTAATCAATGACAAGTCAGCTGAGGAATGACCAAGTAGACTATAAATTATCAATTCAACCAACTAATTCGACTAGGAAATGGAAAGTCGAGTATCATATCTAGTTTACCAAATAAGAGAGATCGACTAGGAAGAAGCCAAATCAACTAGGGAGAAATTCTAGTTGAATAGACAGTGAAGCTGACTAGATAAAAAAAGGGAAAGGTAGTTTGAGTGGAATGACTAAACCAACAATGAAGAACAATGCTCAAAAAATGAATTAACATGACCAAGAATGAAGAAAAACATCGAGAGGGAAAATTGGGTAAACAACAATGAAGAAAAAAATTGTATATGTCTTGTGGGTAAATAAACAATGTTTGAGTAGCACTAGAATGTGTAGTATGGTCTATATATGACATATGGGAAAAGGGAAAATTATAAAAAATGATGAAAATGTAATATGTATCTTGTGGACAAAGTGTGGACACCAACTAGCAATAATTTTGACACTGTGAGTGAGAAATTTCTGCAACTACTCTTAAAGACTAAACTATAAACTTCCAAGTAAATCAAAAGAACTATGGAGTGGGAAAGGTTGATTTCCCATCTTTGGAATCACTCAATGATGGAGAAAAGGGAGCTATCGAGAAGGTTTTTCTCCACTGAATCATTGTATTGTGTAGACAAACCTCCCACACAGCAAGATATTGAACAATTAGTGCATTAACTACTCAACAAAGGTAAGACATATACATAGTATCCATTAAAATGAAACTATTGACTCAATAAACCACCAAATCAACTAACACAACATCATACTCAGCAATTGAAAAAGAACACACATAAATTGAGACATGGTTTACCCTAGAAACTGAAATTGGAAAACCAACATTTAGTTGGATTCAACCAAGATCTTTACTATGTAGTAATTGACAAGTTGTAGGGTCTTTAGCTCATCTCTATTATCCTCAGTGAAATCAAGGCAACTTCCTACTTCATTGAAAACTAAATAACCCCTCTTCCCTTGTAGGTAAATGGGATATAAGAGACGATCTCAACTAGGGGATAGCTAGAAGGTTATGCATACCCAACGCTTCAACCTCTCCCCAACTTGTTTCTCGCCCTTCTCTTTCTTTTGTATTTTATACCATGGGAAAAATGTCTCATGAAACTCTTATTTTTTCTTAATACATGGATTTTTTTCCTTTTTATTTCAGAACAATAATATATTGTGTGACATCACATCTCATGTTTGACTTAATACTACAATGAATACAAGGATGGACATCAATCGTGATGGCATGGAAATTTTCATGCCAACAAGTTGATCTCCTTCATCATCCATAGCCTTCGACATTACCCATGTTTATCATCCTAAAGCCTGTGTCGATAGCCAATTGTTCTTGTTAAGATCTGGTTTGGATCATGGTTTGATTATCTAGCCTTGTCTCAATGATTTCAAATATTTCCAACCTTTATACACAAGGAATGTACAGATAAAGGAGTAACACAAGTGATACAATGAAGTGGCATGCAAAATGTTTAGAGGATGATCCAATTCCCTAAACACAAAATGTTTACTCAAAATTGACTGTAATCCCCCCTACACTAATTGCAATCATAATGGTGAGATACACCAAAGTACATATAAATAGTACATGATATTATATCATAGGGGTGTACTACAAGTTCTAATTGTATTTTGAGCACCTATAAGAGTAAATATAGGTTGTATTTGTTAAACTTGTGTCAAAGATAAACATAAATAATTAGATAGCAGATATCAAAAACGACCTCTCATTACACACACATTTTGTGTGTGTGTTTTGAAGGTGGGG
>CBVK0100772738.1:0-14716 GCA_900067695.1 Picea abies | reverse complement strand
CAACATACAACAATGTACGATGGTATGCAGTGGGTTTTTGGGATATTTCCACCAGGGAAACCTCGAGACAGAGACTTTAGACATAACATTGAGTTTGGTTCACCCAGGATTGATGAGTGGATGGATGAGCCTCATGTTGAGGTAGATCCCTCAAAGATTAGTATTTGAGTGGGATATCACTAGAGCAGTGATAGAGAAAAGGATACCTGTAGGGTTTCTCTTAGATGATACCTTGATTTCTTGGTATTACCATTGGGGTTGATGGAGGATCATTGGATATAGTTAGGTGAGACAAGGGGCATGAGGGAGAGCATACTCAAGCATGAGACATAGTACTCTCTAGAGATTGATTTCCGATCAGGTTATCTTGTCGATAGGGAGAGGGAGATTAACATGATGGATGTTGTACATCGTGGCCACATGATCAGTATGGAGGATGTATAGATATATCGGGAGGATATCATTGACACTTTCCAGTGTTACAGACAATGGAAGTGTTATCTAGTGTTATTTTTTTATGCCAATAGTATATTCAACAGGATATGGAGAGTTCACCTGAGTCAAATGAGTGAAGTAGGTAGGATTATATCCATTTCATATTTCTTTCATTTGGGATATGTTTTCAAATCAAAAAAGGGGATACAGATTGTAGTGGACTAGTTTATAGATATTTCAGTTGATAGAGTGGAGGATGCCATTATCCACTATGGAGGTTACACACATATAGTCCATGAGTCCACTCTTAGGAAGGTGATTATGAGGGTTGTGTGTGATTCTCCTTTCATGGGGAATTATGGGTACTCACATGAGTATGAGGCACCATAGGTGACATGGATACTTTCCCGAGAGGTATTTAGAATCCACAGATTACTCGGGCACATCGATGATGATTGAGATAGCATATTTCCTTATGCAATTTGGCAGGAGCCGAAAAGATCAGCAGGAATAGAGTTGATTCATGGTATTAGTATTCCACGAGATGAGGGAATACCAAGGACTTGGATCATTTTGACTCTGATGGTTACTAGTATGGTGCAACAATAGTTACTAGGAATTAGGAGTGGTGGAATTACTATTTGGTGGTGGGATCTAAGAATTCATCTGAGTGATGAATTGATTCATATGATGGTCGAGAAAATCGGGACAATGATTGGTCTACTTTATTTTTTGGATTTCAATAAAGGAGAGGTCGATAATTACTCTATAGGGTAGGACAAACTTGACTCAATCCATGGAATTGCAAGCTTGTACTTTAGTGAGACACTTTCACATGCGAGGATTCATGATGGTGGCTTCATTCCCTTCAGGGAGATCATCTTAGGGTTCCAAGAGAGGAGGATGCAGATTGATCACATTAGTTTGATGATGATGATCAAAGTGCTGAAACGTTTGAATGGTGGTACCTTTCTAGGATTAGTTTGGGACCCTAGGATTATAGTGCTTGATAGCTAAATTATTGTTAGAGAGGAGAGCACCAACTTTGAATTTTCAGAGTTTACTTTTGGGAGGCGTAGGAGTGGTTTCTTGGAGGAGTGGTGTTTTGAGGAGTTGATCATGTTTATGCAACTTATCATGTCCTGGATTATTAGGGGCAGTCAGGTGAATTCTTGTATTGCCTCCTTACAGACTGGTGTTATGAGTAGAGAATGCTTCATGTATTACAAGCTAGTGTGGGATCCTGGTGACTTTAACATCTATGTGGTTCTTGTGTAAGCATAGAGGGACTTTGCAGACAATATGTTGGGAGATTGTCCAGATGATACTCGGATGATTGCAATAGAGATGAGGGGTTGTCCACTTTTCCTTTTGATACTTCGATACAAGGTGTAGTGGGTGTCCTATCAGTTGATGACCACGTAGAATTCTCTATGATGTCTAATTTTAGAGTTGGGATACATTCGATAGGTGTGATCCTTGATAATGGATGCGATCCTTTGAGGAATCAAATTTTGTGGATGCATATTGGGAATGATGGTTGGATGACTATGATAAGAGTGACACATCATCAATGTGGTCTTTATTTTCTGAGGATAGATTGGGACCTCGAGATTTTAGTAGGAGACAGTGTAGAAGATCACACGGAGGAGAGAGCTATTTTTTCCCTCATGAGATTGGTTCCCTAGCAAAGAATTACAATGATGAGTTGATCGATCTATTTCAAAACCAAGTGGAATTTCTTGCTAGAGATTTTCAGGACGCCTCTTATGTCCGAGCATTGCTAGACCACACCTTGATTGGAGCATGCTTCACATCTTACAGAGTAGTTTGGGATCCTGGTATCATTTTCAGTGTCAGTTTGGATCAGTCAATGGAGCATCAGGTCACGATGCCATTACTTGAGGAAAAATAATCCAACATCATTTTCAGTGTCATTCTGGATCAATCAATGGAGCATCAAGTCATGATAGCATTTCTTAAGGACAAGAAATATTTGGGAAGGAAGGATGCCTCATGTCCCCATTTTTGGGTTTCCCTATTTTGTAGTAGAAAGGACATATGTGGCTTGTCAATGAAGGAAAAGGGAGTCATAGGGACTAATTTAATGTCATTTAGTTATGGGAGGTTATGTATTTAAAGTGTCATTAAATAATTAACCACTTAAGCATTAAAAAAATATTTTTAATTTTTAAATAATAATTGAAGGAGAAATAATGGTTATATTTGATTTGCTCAAAAAGGGGAAAATTCTCGAAGAGTTGATTTAGTCAAAATGAGAAAGTTCTAGAAGGCATGGAGGAAGGATATACAAGGGGTTGGAAAAGTATAAAAGAAGGGTAACACCTTACTTCTCATTATTGTGATTTGATATCTTATTGAGTGCTCTTGTAGCCAACATTTTCGTTGGTGTTTTGGGGAAAAACCTTCCATTGTTGATCTTGTTTCACTGGTGCAATATCCTAGCAGGTTTCAAAATTGATAATAATAATGTTTTAAAATTATTATAAAATTTTTGAATTAAAAAAAATGATAATTTTTTTATATTATTAATTATATTTATAATAATTGAAAAAATAAAACATATCAATATTTATAATTAAATACTACAATTAAAAACATATAAACATATATAGTTTAATTTATAATTATATATAATGTGAAATTACCAAAAAAAAAATTGTAATATATATAATTGTTTCAAATTATTATTCTAATTATAATATTTGTGAGATTTTGATTTTATTTTTATTATCAATAAATTAATAAGAAAATAATTTTTGAGTATTAATTTATTAATGATAAAAACATTAAAATTAATCTATTGCTTAGAATAAAACATTAGAATTAATAGATTGCCTGAAATAAAATATTAACATTAGAATTAATCTATTGCCTGGAATAAAATATTAAAATTATTTTCGTGTTAATTTATTGATAGTCATAACTTGGCTTGTGTAGTCCTTGATTGGCAGTATGGAGGAGCTCATGCCCATGAGTGATGATGGACATCATGCCCATGAAACCTGATCTTATTTTCTATGATCTATGAAACCAAACCATGCACTACATTACACTTGTATGCTTGTACACATGATTTTGTAAACATTAATCAATAATAAAGTCATTTCATTTTTTATATTAATTAAAATTAAACATATATAACAAATACATTAATTATATAATTAATTTAAAACATTGAAATACTTGAAATTAATCTCAAATATATTAATCAATAAAAAATGAGAAATAAATATTTTTATTATATAAAAAAATATATATTTATTTTATTAAGTTAAATATTATATTTCATATACAAATTTAAAATAAATAAAAAATAATAACAAACTCATTACTATAATTATGCTTTGACAGTAACTAATAATAATATATCGAATTGACTAACCACAACTAAAGACCCTAAGAGTCAAATCTTACATACATCATTATGCCCCATTTTACCTTCGTACGGGCTCCTAAGTGGACCATCCACCTTCACAAAAGTTTTGAATATAATAGTGTATTCAATCCACCCTCACAAAATTTTCCAACATAATAATGTATGTAATGATATATGTGGTAAGATTTGTGAACAACTCTAGGTTCATTTTTTTAATTCTGTACTTACATGTATTGACAATAGCAAAAGTAAGTGGCAGCTCAGTCCAAAAGGAAAGTACGATTTGTGTATGCACAAAATACGATATAGATATGATATTTAATATTTAATATATTTTTTACATTAATTTAATATAATATATAATATATTTTTGGTATTTATAATCAGTATATTAATTATGTAGTTAATTTAAAACATTGAAATATTCGAAAAGTGCAATAAGATTTGAAATATATTAATCAATGGAAAATGAAAAAAATAAAATAAAATTATTATATAAAAAATATATATTTGTTTTGTTAAGTTAAACATCATATTTCGTATATAAATTTAAAATAAAAGAAAAATTAATGTCAAATCAATAACAAAAACATTGTTATAGTCCTACTTTGGTAGGGACTAATAATAGATAAATGAATATTAGTCTTAAAAAGTTTCTTATGTACTTCTATATTTAAATAAGAAATTTTGAAGAGTTTTTATGCATATGAAAATCCAAATGCTTGAGAAACCTCCACCTAAATAAATATAATTACAAAGTGTGTTGTCACTACCCAATAATATCTACCTTGACAACAATTTCTTGATACCTTATTCAACGAATCAATTATCACCATTTCCTACAAACCAAGAGAAACCAAAACACCGCCATAACTTCTCTAACAATATAGGTTGCATGAACACGTCTGCATAGTTTTCTCTAGCTCCATTAGTAACCTGAACCTGAGGTAGATATCCTATTGTCAAAATCTCCTAAATCATCATAACTGCAGACTAAATCATTGCATCCACTGTAGGTGATACTAGTGCTTCTTAGACAGTGAAGCATCCATTTCCATGTTCTTTACCTAGTTTTTCCATGTTTCCACTGACAACACCAAGTGCATGTGAAATATTTGAACATTCCATCGCAACCATCAACATTTCTACTCCATTTGCATAAAGTACATGAGACATAATCATTTTATTCTTTACTACTAGGACATAAACTTCAATAAAACTTACAATGGAAAGATAAAGAGATATTTACCGGTTTCACAAAGTTCATACACAACCTCATCAATGACGACCACAAATTACATTTTTTATCGTCTTTTTATACTTTTGTGCCCAAAACATGTTTTGTTGCTCTTAGATCAAAAGTCCTAGCCAACTGAGCCTTTAACTTGTTGATCTAAACCATGGTTTGCTTGTAACAAACATATCATCAACATAACACCAAGATAATGAATATGCCATGAACACAATGATCATACTCACTTATTAAGAAAATTTTGTTCACCATGAAGGAATCAAACATCTTGTACCATTGTCTAGTAATCTTAGGCAATACAATAATTCCCCGAGTTTGCAAACTAATCTCCCTTTGTGATCATGAACAACTTCTCATGGTAAATATCTCTGCTACTTATGATTTGCAGATAGTAGGATCAGTAGGATCCCACAATCTCCATCCCTTAGCTCCATCACTATATCCAATAGAGATATACTTCCTTGTTCCCTTGACCAAATCTAACCAATCCATCCAAGTGAACCTTCACCTCTCACCTCTAGGTTGACTTCAATGGAGTCTCCTAATACTTTTTAAAGACTTTATTACATGCAAACAATGGGCTACCAAAAAACCATGTGCCCAAAACCATGACTTTTGACTAACTTTCCCCCCTTTTCCCATGACCAAAACTGTCCAAACTTCAAAGTCAGAATATCCGAGAATACAACATGTTCCCCATTGTCACCTAGGTTTTCTAAACTTTATTGGTGACATTTCAAAACTAAAACTAAGGTACACATGTTCCCCTTGCTATCACAATGGGAAACCAAATACTCTTCCTCGCACCACAACTCCCAGATATGAAAGTCGAGGCAACCAAATAATCTTCCTCACACCACAACTCCCACCTATGAAATTCCACCTAGCACTCCATGTGTTGCGCTTGATCTCAACATCATCACCATATCCATTGCTACCATCGCTGCATCTAGTACCGCCTATGACATTACCACGCCTAGCATGGCTCCCACTCGTAGATGTAAAGCTTCCTTGTCTTCCACCTCATCCCATTTTCCCCATGTGCTAGGGTTTAACACAACTCCGGAAAATACATTAAAGAAAAAGCTCAATGCCACCAAAGGAACACAACTCCGGAAAATACATTAAAGAAAAAGCTCAATGCCACCAAAGGCTTCCGTTCCCTCATCCCATTTTCCACATGTTCTGGGGTTTAGCACAACTCCGGAAATACATTAAAGAAAAAGCTCAATGCCACCAAAGGCTTCCGTTGCAATATTTTGGTCGCTATGTAAATAGGCTGCCAACGTTCCTTCTCCACCCAAATGGCGAGAAGTGATAAAGATCGGGATGAGTGCCATGTCCAAGTGAACACAATAGATATGTAACAAATAAATTTGGGCTCGAAACCACGAACACCCAGAGGAACAAATGGATCAAACCTGCACCAGGTGGAACACCCCAAATTCCACCAGGAATCTGTCATCCCCTCACCCATCTGTACCAATACGCTATCGGGGATCATTGGGTTCTAAAATCATGCCTACACCAACTCAAGCTAATTACACCAACTCCACATTTCGAACACTACAGCAACATCCTGCGGTCTAGGCCCACACGGATGTCACTGATGCAGATGCTTTTGTGCCTACTCTTCACACTCCTACAGCCGATGCCTAGGCCCCTGCCCCTGTTCCAGCTCAACAAGCCGCAATACATGTCGCTGCTCTAGCTCCAGCTCTACAAGATCCTACATGCATCCTCCGCTGGCCATCGGGTGTGCACTCGGTATACCCCCAGTGTGTGGTCACTTCTCTCCATGCAGTTGTCTCATTTTTCTGCTATCGTTGTATGCACAATGAAACCGAGCTTTAGTTCTAGCAAAAACTACAAAAACAGCCAGCGGGAACCCTTTCACTTTCACAGACAGGATGTTTGTGAAAATGTTCTTCTTTTTTGAAACATGTCAACAAATTTTCTCATGCAGATGCATGCATGCAATCTATTTATAAACTGTTCGTGTAATTATGTGATATATTCATGATCAATCTGTGTAACTGAGTGATAGATATTATATATATGAGTATACCCATAGAAATAGAGAACAATGAGAGTGCAAGTGAGTACATTATGTGAGGAGAGTATAGTTGTATGACTATGAAGACTATTGTAATTCTGCGTTGAATAGAAGACGACGATAATCATTACCCATGTTTTTTTTTTCGATTTGAATTTCCACATAAATCACTGTGTCTCCACTGCCTAACACTCCTCCCTACACAACCAGGGAAATTCAATTCGGCCTCTGATCTCTGTGCGCGAATTACCAGTGACCAGACTCACCTTCTCTGTGTGCGAAGAAATTCACCACCTCTGCGCGGACGAACCTTCCCTCGACTTTCACAGATCACCATAAAAGATAAAAAAAATAAAATAAAATAAGAAACTTTGTTAACCACTTAGTTACCATTTACAAATAGAGAGGAAATAATCTATTTCAATCAATAATATATAAATTTGAATTTGCATATAAATTTGAATTTGCATTGGGTGAAATCATAAACTCCTTTTCAAAATCCAAAATCCAAAATCCAGATGTTAAGACCCATTCATGTTTTTACTAAAAATATATTATCATTTTTTTAAATTCCAACTACTCCACTTTGATATGAACATATACATCACTTTAATGTATATAATTTTAATGTGATTGTATACAAAGTTAATATCTCATCTCTTTTCCAAATCCAAATGTTAAGAGTCATTCATATGACAAAAGATATATTATCATTTTTTAAAATTTCAGTTACTTCACTTTAATGTGAACATATACTCCATTTTAATGTATATGATGTTAATGTGAAATTGATGCAAAATTAACGTTTCTTTTCTTGGTTAAACTATTTTAATGTATATGATATTGTACTTAGTTTTGACATTTCTTTCCTTCTCTTTACCTCAAATCTAGATCCATAAAACACAAAGGATACTATTTTAATGTATATGATATTATACTTAGTTTTGACATTTCTTTCCTTCTCTTTACCTCAAATCCAAATATTAAGATCCATAAAACACAAAAAGGATATAGAAAATCCAATGTGGAGATCCATTTACATGATTATCACAAAGAATATATTATCACTTTTATTTTTCAATACACAATTTCATTGTGAACTTATGTCCTAAGTTAATATGTGCATAACAAAGGATATACCAAATCCAATTTAATGTGAACTTATATCAAATTTAAATATTTGTGATGTTATGTGAAGCACAAATGATATATTATAACGCATTGATGTTGAGACCCATTTATGTATAGGATGTATTATCACTTTTTAAAATTTTTATTAGTCCACTTTAATGTGGATGTATACTCTACTTTAATGATTGATAAGATGTTAATCTGAATTTGTGTACATAATTAACATTTTTTTTCTTAATTAAATCATTTTAATGTGTATAATATTATACACTATTTTGACAGCTCTTCCCTTTCCTTACCCAAAATCCAAATGTTAAAATTCATAAATCACAAATAATATACCAAATCCAATGTATATATCCATTCAAGTGCTTCATCCCATAAATTATATTATCAATGTTTTATTTTTGAAAACCCAACTTTACTGTGAGCTATATCCTACTTTAATATATATAACACTTTAATATATATAACACTTGATGTGAAGCACAATGAATATACAAAATCCAATTTAATGTGAACTTATAACCAAAACTTAATATGTATCAAGTTGATTTGAATGACAAATATATTATCACTTTTTAAAATTTTAGTTACTCCATTTTTAATATATATATATAAGGTTAATGTGAAATTATGTAAAAAAATTAAAATCTCTTTTTTAACTCAAACAATTTTAATGTGTATGATATTATATAGAATTTTAATATTTTTTCAAATGTTAAAAGAATCTATAAAACACAAATGTTAAGACATTAAATTCAAATGTTAAGATTTATAAAACACAAATAATACACCAAATTTAATATTAAAAACTTTAACTTTTTATACTTTAACCTTAAATCCAAATGTTAATATTTATAAAACACAAATAATATAGCAAATCTAATATTTAGATCTTTTTACATAGATGATCACAAAGAATATATTATCACTCTTTTACTTTTCAATACTCAATTTTATTTTAAATTTATAATATATAGTTAATTAACTGTAAAACAAAAAATATATATATCAATTTAATTTGAACGATGATGATGATGATTCATCACTAAAATCGAATTGGTCTATCATACCTTAAGAAGATAAATGATTACTTGTGATTCTTTAGTATTAAGAAAAGCTTTTCAAGATCATCATACTTTTGTTTAGTTAAGAGATTAGAAAAGTTAGTAATGCGATATATATTTTAAAAATGAATAACTATATATGTTATTTATTTATTTTAAATTTAAATATCTAAAATATATTATGAAATAGTAGTTGAAACATGCTGTAATATATTATTAGTATTGTACGTAATTTTTTGATAAATATTGAAATAAATTTTAAGCAATAAATTTATTATAAATATTAACTTTAAAATTTTGCAAAACATTAAGAAAAAAATAAAATGAAATCTTTATACAATCTCAAACAACTAATTGAAAAACTAATTATAATATACACTAATTTTTTCAAAGATATAATATGTAATAATATTATTAATTTTATCTATAGTTTTTTTTATTAATTTTTTTTTTAAATTATTATATAAACATAATTTTTAATATAAATAAATATTATAAATAAATATAATAAATAAATATTTAAAATTAATCTTAAGCTCCAACAATGGAAATGGCTATATTAGGTGAGTGGAAATCCAATACCATGGAACATCTCTAGTGGAAATTTATAAAAGGCTAGGGGTTGTTAAATTTAGTTCAATCTTCACTAAACGACCTCACCATGTGACGGGTTTTACGTTAAGAGGGCCCTTTTAACTTTAGACCTCACCATGTGATGGATTCTAGGGTAAGGGACCCCTTCTAACTTTAGTAACGTTCATACAACGGAAGCGTATGGCAATTGTCGGTCAATGCAACAAGATGCCAAAATGAATATTTAAAGAAATAAATAATAAAATATAAATAATCTCTAGAGTCGATTGGTATGGATGTTTCTGCAATGTTATATTCTTTATTAAATAAAAAAATATAATGTTATATTTTTTTTATTAAATAAGTATAATCACTTTAAATTATAAGTTAAAGTGATGATTATATGTCACTTTTATATAGATTTATTTATTTTTAAATTTTGAATTAAAAATTTTAATTTTAATTTTTTTATTTAAATCATATAATAATAATCATTTTATTGTACTAAAACAATAAAAAATTAAGTATTTTAAATTTTATAAATTAATAAAAATATTTTATTTTTATAAAAATTAAAATTAATAAAAAAATTACAAACTTTTGAAAAATACCTATCAAATCTCAAGCTAATTGAAAGTCAACTACTATTTTACCAAAATCAATTACAACGCACTTATAAAAATGTTCAAAATTAGTTGCACTAAATACTTTATGATGTTATATAAATATATTAAAATATAAATTTGAAAAAATTATTATTTGAAATTTGAATATATATTAAAATAAAATTTGATCATATTGAATTATTCTTATTACTTATTTTAACTATATAAATTCAATAATATTTGATTGTGGTGGTGTGTTTAGCCAGTTAAATTCCATGACAGGTTTACTTTTTTCAAATTATTAAGTTATATATTAAAAACAAAGAAAACAAATTATACTTACATTCATATCATTTTTACATTCCAAAATTAATGTATTGTATTTTTTGAAATTTTTTCCATAAATAATTAATATTTTAAAAATTAAATATATATTAAAAAAGATTACAAATGAGAAACACATAAAAACATAAAACAAAGAACAGGAAACATTTAAAATTATCTATATAAAGATTCTCTTTATGATTTTCTTTCAGTTTTATTTAATATATATTAAATAAAGTTCCAACAAAAATAATTAAACATGAAAAAGTATGAAACATTTAAAAGTCGTTCCAACAAAAATAATTAAACATGAAAAAGTATGAAACATTTAAAAGTCAGTGTATATCTATATCTATGAGTTGGCCGATAAGTTATATGATTAAACATGAAAAGCCTGAAACATTTTTTTTCCACGAGAAAAAAAATGCTCTTTTATATTCATAAGGATATAAATTTATATAAAATAGTCTTATTGGTCTAATGTCTTACAAAGACGAAAAACTAGATACTTGGCAAGGTCCATGACTGACCAAAACAAACAACACCCATTCACAACTATAATCATCTCACAAAAATAGATTGCGTAATAAAACTGAAGATATTCAAAGCTTTAACTTGATGGCTGGTCCTTCGTTGCCATCCTCCCAAATAGTAAAATAGATTTGGCCTGGAGGAAGATGCAATGCTCTTTTAGAAAGGGAATCCGCCTCACGGTTTTCTTCTCGATAGATGTGAGTGAAGATGAGCTTTCTAAACTGAAGTGTAGCTTCTGTTGTTCTCATTTTCCAACACTCGAGAGCTGCCACCTTGAATTCAACCAGTCCATTCAGCCAGTCTATAGTAGTTTTTGAGTCTCCGAGAAGTAGCAGCTCATCGGTGTGGCGGCAAGCCAAAATGAGCGAGGCCCACGCGCCTAAAAGTTTCGCCTTCATATTATATCCCTGACCTCCGTTCAGTGTCCAACGAATGCAAGTGTGGGGATTCAGGACAATTTTGCCGCCGGCCCCACAAAGAGCTCCACCCTGTTGTGAAGCTCCATCGAACCAAGCCACTGCCCTGTCAAAAGGGATAATCAAATTGTGTCTTAAGGAAGGCAACTTCAAACTGGTCTTACCTGAGACGGTCTCCTCAACCAGTAGAATACTAGACACGCTTTGTGCAGAAGGGGAAATCCCATTAAAAATCGCTGCATTCCCGGCCTTCCAAACTTGCCAGTAGAGGTGAACCGAGAGCAAAGTATGGTTTTTATTAAATCTGTGCCAGTTCTGGAAGCATTCTTGAACACTGGCGCCTGACCAAGTAGAATAAAGCTTTAACTTTGAAGAAAGAAGCGCCCAGACTGCGCGAAAGAAAGAGCACTGAGTGAAAACGTGATGAGCTGATTCGCTGGAGCTCTTGCAGAGAATGCACGGATTCGATCCTATCCAACCTCGATCTTGCAGCTTGTCCCAAAAAAGCAACTTGTTTTCTAAAAGGAGCCAAGCAAAAAGTTTTTTCTTCAATGAGCAGTCGCCCCGCCAGATTCGTTGCCGCCAATTTGCAATTGAAGGAAACCCATAGTTTGAAACCAATGCGAGATATACATTTTTTGGAAAGAGTAAGCCTGATCAGTCTCCGCCCGTCCATATGAGAGTGTCCGGCCCTTCAAGTAAGCTTACACCTGCTTCCTTCAGATGCTGTATGTAACCGTCCCATTCTAAGGTGAATGCTGCATCCAGATGGAGGTCCGTACTCTTTAGCCAGGTAACCCCTAGCAGACCTCCCCTATTCGTCGAGCAGCACTGATTTAAGAAGAAGAGACCTTTTTCTTGTAGATGCGTGAGTAGAGGGGGAGAAAGCATGGCTTTTCTTCCCAGGCCCAGGATGTAGTCCCTGCCCACTTGAATCAAAAGTCCATTACCTGGATTCCATGAGATCCACTGTAGGATGATTGGAAGAGTGGCGGAGAGATGTTTCCAGGTCTGTGAGCCTAAAGATGGGCGCTCAGGGGCAAAACTGGTCCAAATGTGGACCGGAAGCTGATGAAGATATTTTGCTTTAATAACTCTACTCCACAGACCAGATTTTGTTAAAAGTCTCCAAAATGTGCTTGCCGAGAGAGCCTTATGAAAGAGTGGCAGATTTTTAAGACCCCAACCTCCCATCATTTTTGGTTTTGATAAGACCTCCCATCTGCTGAGGTGAAAACCAGGGTGTTTTTTACTTCCAGATTAAAGGAAGGTAAAGATAAGCTGTCGAAGTGTCTTCAATACAGAGGCTGGAATATGGGCTAAGGACATCCAAAAATCCGGAAGACTTTCCAAAATAGCTTTAATCAGAACAAACGTACCACCCATGGAGAGCAATCTGTTTCTCCAATTGTGTAATTTGCTTTCAAATTTGTCTATCAGCCAGGTCAAGTCTTTTTTTGAAAAGGAGGAGGACTTTAAGAAGAAACCCAAATAAGAAAAACCCTTCGATAGTTCGATAGAGTCAATGCCGAACATCTCCTTTAGCTCTGATATCAAAGAGTCCTGGGTATTTGTGGACAGGAAGACAGATTTGTGAACATTGATTTCCAGACCTGAAACAACGCAAAAGTTAGTTAAGATTGAATGTATAATCGCCCATTTAGCAAGTTTGGCATTTGTCAAGATCAACACATCGTCTACAAAAAGGATATGCAAGATAAAAGTCAGTCCTACGACTTTTATCCCCTTCAAATGACCTTCCGCTTGGCTGTTCTTGAGAAGGTGCTAAGACCTTCCAGGATCAATATGAAAAGTAAAGCTGAGAGAGGGCATCCCTGACGGAGTCCTCTCTCACAGTGAAAATCTTTTGTTGGTTCACCATTGATCAGAATAGCGAGTGTGGCTGAAGAGATACAGCCCAAAATCCAATTAGTCATAATGGTGTCGAATCCACATTGAATGAGAATGAGATGCAGGAAGTTCCAATTAATGCAATCGAAGGCTTTTTTTAGGTCCAGCTTTAGCAAAGTGGATTTTTACTTTTTTGTCTTAATGTTGTGAATGCATTCTTGTGCCACTCCAATGGCATCCAGTAATTGTCTCCCTTTTAGGAAACCCATCTGCTCATCAGATAGTGCACGGGAGAGGAAGGGTCGAAGTCTTCTGGCTATGATTTTTGAAATTATTTTGTAGCATAGATTGCAGAGTGAAATGGGGCGAAAATCTTTAAACTGCCCTGGAAGATTTGTCTTGGGAATCAAAACTATAAAGGTGTTGTTTAGATGGGAACTAACTCTTCCTCTGGTTCGTTTATCCTCGACCACATCCAGGAGATCCTGCCACATAAGATCGAAAAAATGGAGGTAGAGCTCGACCGTCCAGCCATCAGGTCCAGGAATTTTTTCTTTCTTAAAACCTTTGATGACCTCTAGCAATTCCTCCTTTGTGCAGGGAACTTCAATTGATTTTGCCTCTTCATCTGTGACCATCTTTTGGAAGAGGCCAACGATCTCTATTTGTGCTGCTAGAGAGGGATCCGGTGCTCCCTGGTAAAAATCTTTGAAATGTCAGAAAGCTGCCAATTTGATGTCCGCCTGAGAATGGTGTAAAGTGCCATGTTCATCTTTAATATCCCATAGGTGATTTTTTTCTCGACGAGAGCTGGAAACTCGATGAAAGTAGCGAGTGTTTTTATCCCCTCCATCTAGCCAGAGCATTCTGCTCTTCAAGCGCCATCTCTCTTCATCTTCTCGAAGAAATTTGCTTTTGGCTTCCTCTAAACAGTGCAATCTGTAATCTAAATCAGCGTTGCTATGTATCTGTAACTTGAGTGTTTGAATGTCTTCCATCTCATGCTCGATGTTGAAAAGTTCTGCCTTTTCCGCTTCCTTTTTTTTCTTTAACCAGTAAATAGTTTCAG
>CBVK0100772737.1:0-11485 GCA_900067695.1 Picea abies | reverse complement strand
TTGATGCCCCTATCAACGGGCGTTACCTAAAACATTTTATGCAATAATCATTTTTCAGATTCCCATTGTATATATCGGTTTTGGTTTCCATGTTTCGTTTTGCAATTTCATTCTTCTTTTGTAAATTATCTAAATTTTACTTTTACTATAAATAAACTTGGTTTACTTGATATCATTAAAGAAAAATATAAAAGCATATGTACCACATATCATTTCTATCCTGCAGAATTTTCTGACATTTCCCATTTTCGTTTTCCTACAGAATACATGTTTTCCGTTGAAAGATAAGGATGTATCAGAATCCAAAACTTAATTTTCAAAACCTTTTCTTTCTCTCAAAACAGGTGATAAATTAATGATTTACTTGATTGAAAATACAAAGGCAATCTGACGTATGAACTCTTATTCTGTAGGTTCAAGCTAAAAAATCTTAAGGAATCGTATCAAATGTAAAGGAGGTTTCACTCATATAGATATCGTCACCTGATCAAAATCAGAAAAGTACAAATATTACAAAATAATTATGAAGCCTTCTCTGAATAAAATTAAAATCAAATAAAAAAATCAAATAAAAGAAGAAATAAAATAAGAATAAAAAGTGGTTAAAAGGGAAGCTAAAATATCAAGGAATGAACTTGTCTAGGAATGAAATTCTTTTGCTTCAGATCCTCTGAGTCTTAGCTCCGTTTTATTTTTCCTACCCCAAGTTTTTATTCACTTTTGAATTTCCCTTTCCTTTCCTTGGTCTTCATATAAATAAATAAATTCACCATGACTCTGAAAATTTAAAAAACATATCTTCAAAATGAAATTAGGCAAAAATCTTTATGATTCCTTTGATTTTAACTGAAACAAAGTATGTTTAGTCTAATCTTGGCAACTTTATCCCCTCTATTAGATTTTAAACTAGCTAATTCGCTCAAGCTTGACCCTTGAAATTCAAAATCCCTATAAATTCTTCCCTATAGACGAAAGTGTATTGAAGATCGCAAGACAATTAGTTTCAGAGTATACTTGAAAAATTATGACAGACCTTACTTTGAAAATTTTAAGCAGATATCATCCCTTGTATGATACATACATATTGATTTCTCCCACTTCAAAAATATTAAAATATAAGACAGATGGTGAAAGGAAATTCATAAACTGATTGCCCCCATCTAATCCAAGACAAATGGTGAAAGGAGATTCGAAATTCGATTGCCCTCATTTTGTCCAAAAAGAGATGATGAAAGGAAATTCATGTAGTGATTGCCCTCATCTCAGTAAAATGCGAAAGTGATAATTGAAGTGGTGAAAGGAAATTCAATGGGAGAAGTAGATAACTTCACCAGGGTACTGAACATGCTTGCTGACAGTGAAGCAATATGTATGATATCTGTATGGTCGTCATACATATCTATAAAACATACTCTGACATCTAATTCTCTTTCCAATAATATTTACATTATGAACCAGCGAGGGATTCCCTAGATAAATTATTACATCAACTTAACCTTGGAGCAAAGGAAGCTGGTGGAAGTCTATATTTCAATTAAAGTTATTTTGATTATCTTAAGAAAATCCAAACTCAGTTTTACGAAAAGGAAATTTTAAATAGCCTAACTTGAGATAAATGATTAGGTCTGTTTTGAAGGTTTTTTCAGATTCAGTTGAAGTTCGATTTCTCTCTGTATGATTAATCCCTAAAGGTGTTTCTCAGAAATGCAATAATGAATCCATTTACCTAATAAAGACACTTAGTCTACTGCTCTTCCGCGTCTCACAAGGAGACATGATCCCCAAATGGAGCCTATGTTGGAACACATATAATTCTAAAATTTTAATCTTTATATTCCTCATCTCATGAAAATATAATATTTCCCAAAACTGTAACTTAGAAAATATCTTTCGAATTTTAAATCAAATTTGTTTCTGGTAAACTAATAATAATGTGTGCATCATATCCATCATTGATGAAGTTTTTATGTTTGATCGAACGATCCTAATATCTCTGGAGTGTTGGAGCCGCCTAATTCTTAAAGAGGTAAATCACTAAAGTCTGCTCCAGAACTTCACGCTTCAGGCATTTCAATATGTCTTAATGATAAAATCCCCGAAACCCGAAAGTATCTGTTCATCACTTTTTCCTAAACATTTAAAGGACATGACTCATAGTACACGTGTAGATTTTGAGTCTTCCCTGAGTTGACATGTGGCACCCATTTCTGACATTTTTGTTTGAAGATTCATACGATTCCAAGTAACATGTGAAACCTCTCTTTTCTCAACACTTCATCTAGAATGATGTCATCTGCGACACGTCACTATGAGAGATGACCCTTCGGAAATATAAAAAAAAGAACTAATTTGCAAATCCACGAAACACTAAAATGTCGAAGTATTAAACTTTAATTAATTGAGTTAATAATGGTCAAGAGATAATTAATGACTTCACACTTTGGGGTTCATATGTTTACCCTTCATCATATCCTAAAATCTCTGGAGTCTGAATTTTCGAAGCACTTAAAGTTAAATATGATTAATTAAAACTTAAAAGTGATTATCTGATAATTAATCACTTCACAGTTTTGGGTTTCGGAGATTTATTCTCGAGCTACATTTAAAGTTCCCAAAGTCTGAACTCTCAAAACACTTGAAGTTAACACACCTTTTTAAACATGATTAATTAAGGTTTTAAAATTGATTATCCAGAGATTAACCTTCACAGATTCACGATTCGGGAAATTCTCACTCTGTCTCATCTAAAAATCCCTAACACAAACCACTGAATATTAATGGAATTTATGACTAAGTAATGGTAATGATTTTTAACTTGGATTGTGGATCGTTAGGTATAATTTTCCATTAAAGTTAATAAATTTGTCGTCAGTAAAGTTACACTAGAATTAATGCATCTAATGTGAATAAAAACACTTTGATTTTGAATTTATTTTCACCCTCCACAAAGTAGTGAGTTTTATCTGATGGAGAACCTAACACAATTCCTCTGGAACAGGTAAGCTCGTTTTTTTCTCTCGATATCATGGCACCACAAAATATGATGAAGAAGGCTAATGCGCTTGGTGAGGGTTCAAATCCAAATGTAGACGTTCTTTCGGACACTACGTTGTGAGCCATAGACTCTGTTAAATCTTGGACACAGGTGTTTGAGGTTCTGGAACATGAGATCATAAACTGTCCATAATATTTTGATGATGAAGAAGACAATACTCATGAAGATAAACTCAGAGAGATAGTCCGGTGAGAGCTACACAATATAGTTGTGTAGATGAGACTCATTCCATATAACGATATGATAAGTTGGGCCTTGGAAAACATCGATGTCCAAACAAAAAGCATCACCAACCACCAGAAATTTGTCGTTGGTTCTTTCCGACCGAAACACCTCCAAGTAATGTGTAAGATATCTCCCAATCCTAAATATAATTACAATGTTGCATTTATGTTTGAATTCGAGCTACAAGAATGTATACAATACGATAAGAGTTATATTTATATAATCAAGTCCTAGTGGGAGCACCCAGAGAAGTTCAGGGTCAATGATCATGGAATGTATGACACAATGTCGTTGGACACTCATATGATATACATAGCCATGATGCTTTGTATACTGTTCGGGAAGAAGAGTCCTACTCATTTCCCGGTGGAATGGGTATCGATCATGCACGAGGTGGCCAAGGGATAAACTTTTAATTGGCCCAAATTTTTATCAGAAAACTTGGCCAAAAAAATTATTGAATACAAAATGGAGAAATCAAAGGAGAATCTCACCCCTTTCAATATGTCTGCGTATGTCATGGATGCCATCTGTTTCATGACTCCTTTCCCATTGATGAATTGGAGTTGGACCTCGACCAGTGCAGAGCCTGTTCACTTTTATCATTCCAATTTGTGGGAGGAAAAAGCAAAAGATTTTTTTTACGAAATATGTCATAATGTAGTGGTGCATATTCATATAGCCCTATGTGGTCACCCACCTCCTCGGATTTCAGATAGGATTATGGAAAATCTGGGCAAACCAGCAGATTGGTTCATTGAAGAAAATTTCTCAAATATCAGGGGTTTTAGATGCTCAGTTCCTCCCCATGCTCTCCCACATTTTTTACCAGACTGACTGGTGTGCAGGGAAGTGTCTTACTAGATAGTAATGGGAGGCATAAGAAAAGAGATAAAGGAAACCCATAAAAAGGTATGGCCGACTTTCCCTATCCAGTCTGCATGTTTTCACTATTGCATTTCGGTCACTTCAAAGTGGAGGTTGTGGCTCTGGAAGGTGTCAAATTGGTTGACATCGAATTCAAAAGGCATGACCCACACAAGATTATGGAAAATCACCTGGCCCAATTCAATATGAGGTAGTATGTACATGAAAACTCCCAGTATGATGAAATATTTCAGGGATTTAGATCCTACAAAGAGGTGTAGGACATATTTCAAACCTTGCCGCCAGACCAACAATCAAGTTATAGCAATTTCCAAAGGCACAGGAAAAATAGTCTACCAAAGATACTACAAGGAGAGTCGATAGTTGTTCCTCCTGCACAGGAATATATGCCTATAGGTTCTGAACCATAACACTCTGGTGAACATAGGGTTGAGGAGACCCCGAAGAGCTCTAAGGTTTTGACATGGGACTTAGAAGCCTCATTACCAGGACAACTAAGCTCCCAGGAACTAGAACAAACTAAAGCTTACATAAAGCGGGGACCAGATATACCACCTTTGACACCAGCCACACCAGCTACAAATACAGTACATAAATAACGGTCTACAAAGATCGATTCCCTTATCACATCATTGACACTTCTGCAGTATAGCTTCAGAAATTCTAGTTTTGAAATTATTTTGGTAAGTGATCTTACCCCCATCTCACTTAAAGAAATGCCTCCTTCGGATTTTTTCTTTAGTAAGAAAAGGAGGGCCATCGTCAAAAGAGAATCACACTAGAAGGATGGAGTAATAACCAAAAGGTAGAGGATGTTTTATGACGGAAATGATCCTGATGATTTAGAATTCATGAAAGAAGTTGCAGGTTCATTGGGTGATTTTGCCACTGCAAATCAATGGTCTATGGAGAATTTGGTTGAGAAACTAAGACATAAAATATTATTGGTGGGGCAGTTGCAAAATTAGTTACTATCCAGGGAACAGACTGTAAGGAATAAGATGAGCCAAGAGAATGAGCGAATCAGAGTTCATGACCAGCAATGAATCCAACAGTTGCAGGCTAACCTTGAGGAGCTCCATCGAAATTCATAGGCCAACCAAGGTCTAATCACTCAACGGGATGAATTTATAAGACAGATACAGGCTAGATTGAATGTGACCAAAGGTACCTCCGTAGACATTCTAGCCTTCCAAATTCAAGCGTTGGAAATAAACGAAAAACTGGGAATGGCCCAAAAGGATCTTTTTATGAAAGTTGATGCCATCCAGAAGTGATATCAGGAAGTATACCTTTCTCTGAAGGATGTCTGTATCAAGGAAAGAGAAGATTTCTTAGCCTGATCTAAGTTTCAAGAAGCCATCATATTGGCACAGAAAGATAATATCCCCGATTTCCCATGTCTTTCCCCTTCTGAACAAATAAGAGGTGATATGGCTCTGAAGGCGTGGGAAAAAAATTTGGCAGAGAGAAAGAGATTAGTTGGGGAGGTAAAATGCGCTTGCCAAGAAGTGTTATTATCATTATATAAGAGATTAATTGACTTTGAAGGAAGTAGTATCATGGAGGCCCTGGGGAAAATCGATATTGAAATGAATCAGCAGAACAGCAGAAGGAACAAAGAAGAAACTCTGGCAGCTATTCAGGAAATGAGACAGATTGATCTTCTTAAAATAAATAAGTGGCTAGTGAACCCAAGTTCAAAGTTTCATGCCTTATCTCAAGAGGTGAAAAGAATCCAAGAAAGGCTACCTCAAGTAGAAAGGAAACTATACACTTTCGAGATGAATGAAACAATTGAACCTTCAAGGCTGGTGATGGAATTTTTAGATAGATGCAACCAATGCATTGAGCATGGAAAAGAAAGAATAGTTGGGAGAAGATAAGAAAATGTTATTGCATTACTGAACATAGATGGAAGGACAAATGACAACAAAGCTACAACAACCAGGACATCATGCTGAATTATTAAGAAGACCAGACGACAAACGTGTTAAGCCTAAAGAAATGAGGAAAGGAAATGTTTTTTCAGCAAGTGAAGAGACAAAATAAAATGCCAACAAAGCTCATCGAATTTTACACACTGCTATCTTATTTCCAAATTGTATTATTTTAATTAAATATTGTAAGAAGTCCAACCATTTTGAGTTGTGACGGAGTTTGTATAAATACATAGATTTAAGATCTATTCTAGGCTGCTTCTTGCCAGATGTAATAGAGAAAACTCTCCTTTTTGAGTATTCATAACAATTGCAGATAAAGATTCCAAATTACGTTCAGTTTGAGTTATGTGTATCTCTTGTATTTCCATATCTCTGAACTTCTTTATGTAATTCCTTGATAAGTGATTGATTGCAATTTAGTATCACAACTATTGTAATCACATTATATCAACCATTCGTTAAGTAAGAATTTTTTCCTCTGTATTTACTATAAGTAATACAAGACCTACAAGCTATTTGAATTACTGCATCTCATATCCTGCTCAAGGGTGCACTCTTTACTTTCCTCTACTACAAACAAGGTGAGACTCATTTTCCATTGATGCCTAACTTTGTTTGATAGTTTTGTAGGTTTCTCCCACACCATTTGATATTATAATTGTGACTCAGACAACGAAATATGGCCTCTGTATTGTCCTATTATTAATTTCATTTAAGGATCATTTATTATATAACTAAAGGTAGAAAAAACACTCTTTTTAAACATTCCTGATGCCTGACATTACTCTTTGAGCCTTAAGTTTAATCTCAGGAACAACATCTTTTTGGCGTTGTTGTTGGGGATGGAGAAACGAAGTTATTTTTCCCTGGGAAAACGACAAGGTAAATTTCTATATTTGATGGTGAACAAAGATTGAATACATAAGTAAGGATTATTTTTATTTTTCACTTGGTGAATCCACCGTAGATAAAACTAGCATTCAGTCGAAAGAACACTAGAAAAAATCCAGACGATAAGCAGATCACACCAGTGTCAGATCCTGAAAAGATATTAAAACCAAAGGGATACCTCAAATCGGCTGTTGCATCAGCAGGTAAAGTATATCAACCCAAAGTCACACAAGTTAATGCTAAGGTTCCAATTGAAGAACCAACCCTTGAAAAGAGTTTTAAACAAGTACCCTCTGCAAAGGCATCAACTAGTGAGCCTGAAGCTAAACTCGAAGATCTAAAGGTAAGGGTTCTCGAGATAAAGGTTGAGATTGACATGACCGATACTTTTACCAGTAAGAACAAAGGATCCCTTTATATACCCACTATCATTGATATCCTGTCGGTTATCCCCTTCCTTAAAGGGAAAGTTCCAGTTTCCCAAAACTTCGAAGAATATATTTTATACTCTGATTCATCCCCCATCAATTCTCCTGTATATACATCTTGTAAGTCTGAGGAAACCAGTACACATTTCCCTTTTCCTCCTCTTTTATATTTTCCATCTCTTAACGACCTTTTTCCAGAACTTCCTTCACCACATCCAGAAGTAATCGAAAGGTCACCACTTCAATCCCTCGAAGTTTTTGAAAATCCCTTATTCAACCCCCAAAGTTCGTCTCCTAGACTTCCAATGGTTAGTGTTGGTGGCACTGGAGGTGGAGGAGCAGGAAGACAAGGTCAAGGATAAGCTCTTCCCCCTAGAATATTTTCCAAGGTAGCTGATAGGTACGCCCCCTTGGTCCTCCCTACCATCCTTCATGTTTTTCCCGAAAATTATATGAAAAACCTACCAAAATTCATGGGAGAAGGATATTTAACTACAACTGAAAACATATCTTTTTTTGATTTGTTTGTTGATATACTAGGCATCGAACACGAAGATGTTTACTTGAGGTTGTTAGTACAAACCTTCAAAGGACAAGTGAGAACCTAGTTCCGAGGACTCCCGGTAGGTTCCATACAGTCATATGATGATGTAGAAAATGACTTCCTAAGACAATGGGGAGAGAATAAGGACCATATCTATTGTTTGATCAAATTCGAGGCTTTAAGAAAAAATAATTTTGAATTAGTCCTCAAATTTACTCAGAGGTTCAACAAATTTATAACAAAATCCCAGCCGAAGTCAAACTCTCTCAACCTGTTGCAAATATAACTTTTGCAGGGGATTTTGAACCCGACTTTTCTCCCCTTTTAAGAGAAAGAAGATTAACCACTTTGTCAGGAATGCAAGACGATGCCATAGAAATTGAATCCAATATGATGGCATCCAGGAAATTAAAAACTAAGGTATACATGGGAACCAAAGAACCTAGGAGTTTCAAAGAACAAGCAGGACCCTCTGGATCTGGGAAGTCCGCAGAAGAAAAGATGGATGAGATGGCCAAGATAATCAAACATTTATCAAACAAAATATCTAGAATAGAGCTAGATCAAGCCAAACCTGATACTTACGTTAGGAATCAATTCAAGAGAAACCTTAACCCCCATATGCAACATAAAAAAAATAAAAAACGAAGATCAAAAGATCCAAGCTTCGTTTAAGACTGAAAATTTTATGTAAATGGATGATATGCAAAATTATGAGGAGTTAGAAGAAGACCTGAACAACCTCAGCGATGATGATCTTGAGCCATATTTAACCAGACAATATTATGAGAAGTCTTTAGATCCATAATCCTTGTTTAATAATGAGGAAAGTATTAATAATCTGGGAGACTCTGCCTATCATGGAATCGTCGACTCAATAATGGCCAAACTAAAACAAAAGTATAATTTAAGGCCCAAAAAGAAAATTTCTACGAATGATCCACTGAAAAAGGTTTTTTCACAAAGTAAAATGAATGAGGCATCAATTACTAAAATGCCATCTGAAACACAAGATGCCCAGACAAAACCAGTTGAAACAAGAGAAACACAAACTAAAAAACTGAAAAATACAAAACCAAAAGTTCCAACCAGAGGAATAAAAAACACAATCGTAGGTTTCAGTTTAGAAAATCAACTTAATAAAATTAAAATCCCCATGCCTCTGGTTGATCTTGCCAAAAATCTAGTTTATATATAGCAAATTTCTAAAATGATAAATCTTTTTGATGTTGAATGTCACACAGATGTTATTAATCTACAGGATGAAAGACCTACGATCATGTTTGGTCCACACATCGAAAACACCAAGGATTATGTTGCTCCATTTTTATATTACCCTAACTATGCATGACCATTTGCTCCACAACTGCATGTTAGATTTGCGAGCCTCTCATAATTTAATGCCTAAAATTATCATGGAGAAATTAGGTCTCGAAATTACTAGACCTTATCAAGACTTGTACTTGTTTGATTCCAGAAAAGTTAAGTGTCTTGGCATGATTAAATATCTGGTAGTAAATCTTGCTCAAATCCCTGTAAAAAGTGTCCTTATGGATGTGGTTGTTGTTGATGTCCCTGCCAAGTACGACATGCTTCTGTCTAGGTCTTGGGGTGCTAAATTAGGTGGATCAGTTCATCTAGACATGACTTATGCTACGATCCCAATTTTCGATGGACAATTCACACAACTGTATAGAGAAAATAGACTGGCGTATATGGTAAGTGACCCTCAAAATCCAAATAATTACCCAGACTATGTTGCTGATAAGGACTTAGGAAAATTTATGTTATCAATAGATGACGATTTTGAGGAATGTACAGAAGAAGAAAATAAAAATCTAGAAAAAACAAAGAAAAATGTAAATAGTAGAGAAGGAATGTGGAAAATGTTTTTTGATGGTGCTTCATCCTGTGAAGGAGAAGGGGCTGGATTGTTATTTGTAGCGCCAGGAGATGAGTATGTTATTACCTTCTCATATAGATTATATTGTGAGATTGATTATACGAATAATGTTTGTGAATATGAAGCTCTAGTCTTAGGATTAGAAGTTGCAATAAAGTTAAAAATTGAACATTTGATAGTTTATGGTGATGTATAGCTGATCATGAAACAAATACAATAGAAATATCAAGCCAAGCATCCAAGTCTGAGGTCATACAAAAATTGTGTCTAGGATTTGATAGATAATTTATTCTCATCCTTTAACATTCACTCTATTCCCAGAATGGAAAATCAGCATGTCAATTCTTTAGCCAAAGTTGTTGCAACCTTTGTACCACCTACTGTCCTAAAATTGAAATATCACATTGAGATGAGACACAGACCTTCGATCCCGAACAATGTTCAACACTGGAAACTATTCGAATATGACGAACAAATTAAATAGTTCCTGGAGATGATTGATGAGTTTTTTGAAACTCACATAGATCAAGAAAACCAGAATGATCCCACTTGGATTATTCAAGAAGGTGAAGACCCTGAAAAATTCCAGGATAAGATTTCAAACCACCGCATGCTCGTGCTTAAGAAAAATCAGATCCCCAAAGGTCTAATCCCCTTAGAGAGATTGTTTGACCAAGATGGCATACCCTTAAAGTCTACCTTACGACCGTAGTCTAAAGAGGTTGAAGACTGTAATATAAGAACTGAGGAAAATCCTAAATTGGTCAAGGTATCTAAATACCTTCCAGCTCAAATGAAGAATAAGTACACCAAGTTTCTTAAGAAATACAAAGACGTTTTTGTGTGGTCCTATGATGATCTAAAAACTTATGATACCTCTGTTATTGAACACAAGATTCCTTTGAAACATGGTATCAAACCTTTCAGGAAAGACAAATAAATCTGATTCTCCTGCTAGTGATAGAAAGGAAAGTCAAGAAACTTCTTGATGCAAAAATTATCGTTCCACTCAGGTATTCTGAATGGGTAGCAAATTTGGTACCCGTCAGAAATAAAAATGGTGAAATAAGGTTCTGTGTAGATTTCAGAAACTTAAATCGGTCATCCCTCAAAGACAACTACCAATTACCAAAAATGGATCATGTTCTAGAAAAAGTAGTTGGAGCTAATAGAATGTCCATGATTGATGGTTTTTTCTAGAAAAAGTAGTTGGAGCTAATAGAATGTCCATGATTGATGGTTTTTTCGAACACAATCAAATTACTGTCCATGAAGACGACAAAGAAAAAACTGTGTTTACAACTTCATGGGGAACTTTCATGTACAATAAAATGCCATTCAGTTTGATGAATGTAGGGGCTACTTTCCAAAGAGAGATGGACATGGAATTCATCGGTGAAAGAGATAAGTTCTTCATTATTTATCTTGATGATTTGACGGTTTTTTCTTACTCTAATGTAGAACATTTGTTGCACCTCAAGAAGACCTTCGAAAAATGAAGAAAATTCGGTTTGTCTCTTAATCCCAAGAAATCAAATTTTTCTATGCAAGAAGTTAAGCTCTTGGGTCATATAGTGTCAAAAGAAGGAATCAAGGTCGACCCTAAGC
>CBVK0100772723.1:0-13696 GCA_900067695.1 Picea abies | reverse complement strand
AGAGAGAGAGAGAGAGAGAGAGAGAGAGAGAGAGAGAGAGAGCTAATGTCAAACATCTGGGGGGGGCAATGGAAGAGAGAGTGATGATGACTTTCTACATCCCATCCAGGGTTCACCATTTGTATGGTAATGGGAACCGAGATACCTCTACATTCTTGGAAAAGTGGGAGTTGATGTCGATAAGAATGAAGATGCAACTGTACAGGGTGGAAATACCCCTTGACATCGGCTGAAGATAGACTGGATACCTATTACCAACTTGCAACAAAAGTGGACTTTGATAAGTATGGATGAGGTCATTAAGAATGAGACTCAAGAATTCCCTTGGGTGGAGCATAATTGACAACTGACAATGGTGGCAGTCAAATAACCAACTGTATGTAAAGTGATATGAGGTCAAGGGGACAATCAAATATGGTGAATATTTGTCAAATTGGGATTGAGGATATAATGAATGCAAAGGAATAGGTAGTTGAGGGTAGTAACTCTGGGGATCACAATGAAGGGTATTAAGATGCATGAGGTACTACAAACAATAAGAATTATATAAACATAGGTGACTAAGTGTGAATGCTCCAACCAAGGGAGACTAGGACTGACATCGGGTTAAATGAAGCCATCAGGTGCAATGGAATGGGTATAATTGCTTTTTGTAAAAGAGATGTGCTTTGTACAATTACCGATGAATGAAAAAATAATTGGGTGGAACATGAAAACACAAAGATGGGTGCCCTAGTGATCAAATGGTTCAGGTTTGTGAGGTGGGAGCAGTGAGAGAAAAAGGGGGGAAAGGGGCCCCAGGGTTGGGTCTCCTTAGAGGTGGGTGAATGATGAGTTGGAATGCAGATAGTCCACTGATATCGGGGGAGATGAGGGGCCAATGGAAATGCAAAAACACATTCAATAGAACCAACCATGAAACATGTAAATAGTTGGGAGTTTGTGGGTATGAGCCAACAAGATGATGAGAAGAAGCATGTGGTTCATTCTCTAAGATGCAAACTATCCAGACTCCCATCATATGGTAAGAAACAACATGGGTGTCGATTTTCAAGGGGAGCTAAAAACCAAGACAACCCATGGGGGTGGAAGACTATTGGTTAGTAGAAACCAAATGCATGTGGAATGGGGTGAACTCACTATATAACTGAGAAAGGAAATCATAGAGGCATATGAGGGTTGGATAAAATTGGTGAATGAAACGAGCTTAGAGGGAATGACTAACATGCTAGTTTTTTTTTTTTTTTGAAGTATATACCTAAAGGGGCAGGATAAATGGCACTGCCATGTTTATGCAAGAGACAAAGAGAGCCTCCTAACAAGTACCTACACACATGAAACTGAATACCCAAAGTGAAAGTACTTGTCAGCAAGGAATCCAACAAAGCAATTGGAAAATAAAAGAGTGACAATGAGACAACATAACTTTTAAGTGAGTGGTGAGATGGGAGGTCCCAAGGAAACTTTTGAGGAAACTGAATGGATCATACCATTATGAAGGGTGTAACATGGCCATCCCAATGACGCAAACGGTTCTAAAAATGGAGCTTCTAAGCTCTCGTACGGACTCGAGGAACATGGTGACAAGGCCATATAAAAAAGGCACGGGGCCCACTATGCCACCTTATTTATACTTGTGTTGATGTGGACGCGAGCCTGTGGATCCGACAACATTCTAGAGTCATATGTATGCACCTTGGTGAGTGAATTTCGATTGCGAGAGAGCCAGTAAGGGGTGTTGACTAAATCTTTTCATTTACACATTTAGTTATGTAGTGTAGGTGTGTATTGGAGGACCGTACAACCCCTTTTTGTACAATATGTGTGGGAAATCAAAATATGGTTGTGCACATTTGTGCAACTATATTTTGGTCACCAGTGCAAGCTTGGGCAACTATAGAATGCGCAGTCGCATTGATTACCGTGCAACTATTATCTAATCAATCATGTAGTTAGCACATTTGGTAAAATAACAATAACACAAATGGTCCACACAATTGTTAGTTGAAAAATCATAGTAAGAGCGTCGTTGTTCAACTAACAGTCGTGCAAAATCAATTGCACAATTGTTTGTGGTACAGTCGCACAAACTGTGCAACTAGATGGAAACATTTGTGGAATTTTGATGAGATGATTGTAATTTGGCATATGCTTGTTGTGATGTGGTTGTAGGGGATATATGAGAGCCATGCATGTGCATTTGTGAGAGCAGGATTACGAGGGTTTGCGAACAAGATAAGAGCAAACCCTACAACTTGTCATATACTAGGAAATTTTGGATTACTCGAGTATTTTGAGTGTCTAGCTCTGGGCCCTAATGAAGGGATACTTTCAGAGATTGTGCGGATGTGTAGAATGCAGGAGGTATGATTTATGGTGAGAGGGCTCCCAATGAATTGAGGGCACTAATAGATATATACTTTCTAACTGGTTTGTCGATTCAAGATGAGATGGTCAAGCTGTGACCTCGATTGGATGATGGGAGGTCGATAGATCAGTTGGTGGAGTAGTATTGTATGGGTCTTGAGGGGTGGATCTATCTATATACTAGTGATGTGGGATTTAGTGACCCGAGTGGTGGGCACCATGATAGTCCAAATTTATGGGTAGTTAGGGGCGCACCGTATTACAGGTGGCCAAATGTTGATTTTGGAGTACATGCTCCATGTGAGGTTATTTGGGTGGGTCTTTCTTATGAGAGAGGAGATGGTGCTGCAGTTGACCTGATGGTATACTCCCGGGGGAGAGGATTTTACCTTTGGCTAGGTGATTTACTGCTTGTTTTATGAGCAAGTGATCATGCTGCAGTAGGGGTAAGATGTTCGAGTCGGTGGTGTATGAGAGCCTCATATGCATTGATGGGAGATGTATTATAGTAGGTGAATGCAAGGGTGAAATTTACTCCTAAGCTTCTAGATTAGTGGTGGAGATGACCATAGGTGGTGCTACATTATCCCTATGTCGGGATGGACAATCATGGTGACCTTGACACAATTTTGCCTCTAGGGGAACAGTGGAATCTCCTAGGTCAGTTTTGTGATGTTTTTGGTATTTCCTAATTGTAATTATGTATTTTTTTTTTTATATATGTGCAGGTTATTAATGGGTTCCTTGTATGTGTGTGTAGATGTACGACCAAGCGGTTATGAGTTTCCTGTGTATAGCTCGATCATGGTTTTGAGGATTCCAATACTGATCCGAGTGGATTAAAGGGAGATAGAGGGGATTGGAATGCGGTGGGGCCATCAATACAAAGGCCAGTGTTATACCCCCTAATAGAGGTAGGATGGAGGACCATAACAAATCTCCATAGATAATTAGTTGATTTGTGGCAATGCTTTGGTGTGTCTTTGAGGGAGGTCCTAGAGGTGGGTTGGGTTGATATTGAGGATGATACAAGGAACCTATGTACCAAGACTGATCCATAGTGGTGTCCACTTGTGAGGCAAATTGTTGTAGCAAGGGCTATATTCAGGGAACAACAACCGTAGTTAGCCAAGAGGGCCTAAGGACAACCCCCATCGGGGGAAGATTTGTAGATCTTGCCACCATGATGTTGATGTAGATAGGGTGGATGATAGACAGGCTTGGTCCACATTCTTATATATGCTATATGTATGTGGGTGAGGCCCACATTTTGTATACGATACTTGTGATGTGATAGCATGACCATAGTGAGGGCCAACTAAATGTAGCAATGTACCCCAGTTTTTGAAATTGTTTGGCAGCTTCGTTATGTTGCAATGATGAGCGTCAACCTTCATTGACAGTCTCTAAGGTGACTAGGCATTGTTCAAAGAGAGTGGTGTCCGGTAGTAGTTCAACTATAGTTTGGAGGGTTGGTATTTCACACTGGATGTGTAAGACTACTTCCACATTGTGGATGAGGTGAAAGGGGAAGCAACCAGTGGTAGTTTTGACTATTGTCTAATATGCTTATAGCATTGATAAAAACATGTGATGGCAATTGATTTTGTGTTTGTTAATTGTTTGTTGTAGAATGGTTTTGAGGACATTGTTGATATCCTCAACCTATCCATTGGATTATGAGTATTATGGCGACGTGAACTCGTGGGTGAAGGAAAGAAGGGAGGATAATTCCTAAAACAATTGATTCTCAAAATGTTTGTCGTGATTTAGGACTCTCTGTTGGGTGACCCCAAAGCAAGTGATGCCATGGTTGAAGAAGAAGCGAGCAACCATCTATGCTATGTTTTTTAAAGTGGGCATGGCTTGAACCCATTTGGTGAAGTAATCAACGACCATGATGATGTACTTGTGGCCATTTCTAGATGGGATATTGCACAACATAAATTTGATGCCCCACTTATAGAAGGGACCATTAGTGATGATTGGGTTCAAGGGAGCTAGTGGAGCTTGTGTTTTGTGTGTGAACACTTGGAATTTTGTACTATGCTTGACTGCTTGAATATAGTTATGGAGCAAAGTAGGCCAAAAGTAACTTGCATGAATGACCTTCTGGGTAGTGGAAATTCCAGAAAAATGTCGGCCTTCACAAGCACCACTATGGCAATCGTTAAGGCCTTATTTGGATTCTTTGACGGTGAGGCATCGACGTGGAATGATGTCCACTCCCCATCGATATAGAACATCTATAATAATGAGATAACGAGGGGCTTGGTTTTATATGGACCGATGATCATCCAAAGAGAGATGTGGACCAAACCTTTGGGTGCAAAGGTAGGTGAGAATATTGCCATACTGGGGGTCATCAAATGAAAGCAAAAAACATGTGTTCATCGAGGAGGTTTTCATTTGCTAGCAGGTCCTTGATGTTGGACAGTAAATGGGCGATGAAATCTATGAGTATGAGAGCCTTCTTACTTTTGGGAGTATTGAACTCCAGATGGAATTCTTAGAGAATTAAAATTCACCAAGCGAATTTCCCATTGATTTGTCACCATCTAAGTAAGTATTGCAAAGGATTTGATTTTGCAAAGAGTTTTGTTGTTCATAGCAAGATGTAATGGCGCAACTTTTGGACTGCGTGAACCACGACAAGGGCCGGTTTCTCTTCGTGTTTGTAATTCAATGGGGGAATTAACAAGTTTTTACTTATGCAATAAATGGTGTGCTCTCTCCTGTCCTTCCCTTGATGTACTAGGACTCCTGCAACCGACACCTCAGAAGTTGAGAGGTATAATATGTAATCTTTGTGGAAGTCGAGGGGACTAAAAAAGGGGGGTTTTGAGAGGGCAACTTTCAAGGTCTCAAAATCTTGTTGAGATCGATATTTCCAATGAAAAGGGATGCCTTGATGTAAGAGGCGTAAGAAGCCACGGGTGCAAGTAGCATAATAAGGGATAAAGTGGTGCAAGAAGTTGGCCTTGCCTTGTAGACTTTGTATCTAGCACAAATTCTTGGGAGGAGGGATTTCACTAATTTCTTGGACCTTCAAGGGGTCAATCATGATTCCTTATTGAGAGATGATGAATTTGAGAAAATGACTGGTGGTGACGCAAAAAATGCATTTGATGGGGTTCAAACAAATCGACATCTCTAAAATATAGTGCAAAGATCTTCTAAATGTTGGGATCACTTCTTGGATTAGGTCATCCAAGTAAATTAGGATGATATGGGAAAGTTCATGAAAGATATAAGTCATCACCCACTGGAAGGTGGCTTTGGAATTTTTTAGAACAAAAGGCATGACGTGGTATACAAAAGTACCTCGCAATGTAGTGAAAGCAATTTTGTATTAGTTTGCATGATGGAACTGGATTTTATTATACCCTGCGAATCCATCCATGAAGGAAAGGAATTTTTTCCCAACAAAAGCATCAATCACTTGAGGGAATGAGAAAATTCTCTCTGGGACAAGCTTGGTTCAAGTCCCTAAAGTTTGTGCAAATGTGAATAATGCCCTATTTTTTGTTGATAGGGACAGGGTTATAGACCTAGGAAGTGCATGCAATGGGGTAGATTAAACCACCTTTATGAAACTTATTGATTTCCGCTTGAATGACCATTGCTTTGGAGGGGTGAAAAGGTTGCTACTTTTGATAAATGAATGAAACATATGTCCATGTGTTGATACAATGTTCAACAATGGCAAGGTCAAGACTAGGCATTTTGGTGTATCACCAGGCAAAGATGTCTCAAAACTCTTGAAATAGATCCTTATATGCAAGGAATTCCTCTAGGGAGCATGCAACATTGAGGAGAATATCTTTGGTGATGCCCAATTTGATGGAAATGTCCACTTTGAGGAATCTATGTGCCCAACTAGAGGAATGAAATCTTTTGTTTCAACCACACATATGTTAGATGTTTTGGTAGGTTGAAAATCATCCAGAGGAAGGAAGAATGATTGATGGTACATTGCATCCTAGGGGAAGTCAAGTGCTATCACTGCATCTGGAATGTCTTCATCGGAATGGAAGACATGCAAGGGTGAAAGCAGAGACCTTTGAGAGGCATGAATGGGATAGGTCGACATTTTGGTGCTAGACATGTCACATGAGAGTGACATGAAATTATGTGTTGAGGAACCAACAAATGTCAATATTGAACAAACAAAGTGGGCTTGTGGCCCTATGATGTTTGTAAACCTACATGATGATGATAGGAAAGCATTGATCCTAACGTGCGATGATTGTCTTACAAAAGGTATTGAACCTACGATAAATGAAACATAGAAGATGCGCACACACTTGTGTGTGTCATGGGCTCTAGGAGGAGGGGGGATTTGTTGCCATAGACTGACCAAGGAATTGGGTGGGGCAGAAGAGGATGTCTCATATCGTCATTGTACCAGGGAGGCCATAAGGGATGAAGACGGTGGTGCCTGCCCTTGGGGAGGAGAGTTAGGGGAGCCCTAGGGGTGGCTACAATGTCAAGGGATCTTGTTATATGGAAGGATTCTTGAAGAGGTTAAATGGAAGTCACATGAAAAGTTAATTATTCAATGATTAGTGGACACATGTATGTGAAATGATCCAATTGTCTGCACCATGTTCATGTGAAACTATTTCATGCATTCACTAAGGTGGAAACATAGTAAATATTGGAGAGACCAGACTCGGTGACTGATGTCAGTTGTGATGATGATTGGTAGGGAATTAGAAGAGTCATTTGATGGATTATAGCCAGTGTGTCCTGAAAGTGTGGGAGGTTAGGACAAAAATGGGTATAGTGGCCATATGTTGAACATATAGTGCATGAATAATTTGTATGCAATGTTTTATTGTTTGTGGTGGTGGACTACTTTGTAGGTTCTAGAGACATCCCTACGAGAGGGGTAGGCAGTAGTGGCATTTCCATTGGTAGATGGATGAGATTCCTTAATTCCAAAAGAGTGGGACACAAGTTTGTCGGGTGACCTAGTACTTCATAGAGTGCATGAGGAAGGGGTACTCAAGGTGTGGTATGAGTATTTCTCCCGAAATTCTTCTTTTTATGCCAATTGGTTGTATTCTTTCCCCCAACGATGTGACCAAATTGTGGTGACAATGGGTTAATTGGGGTTTGTACTCTTTCTAAAATCGTTTGAGGTGGAAGTGTAGGTACTGGTACCATATATGGGGGGTCAATATACCATACAAGTATTGCTAACACTATGTTTGGAAGTGTGAGTGTAGTTGCTACTTGGTAAGTCGTAATTTTGATGGTGGGTCGAAGAATTGGATTTGGGTGAGGAATGGACTACAAAGACATTGGTTGGTCGTTCATGGATGGCGTTTCAAGGACACATAAGAAAAAAGTTGGTTATGTCATGAAAAAGGTGATGGTGCACACTTGGGAAAAATATGAGAGTGTAACAAATTGTGGTTCACCCTGGTATGTGACAAGGAGTGAGGAGTCCTTGAAGATCCCTAGACCCATTTCCATAAACAATGGAAACTCAGGCTGTGCCCCAATGAGGTGAAGGATGTTATCCAAGTCTTCTTTTGGACGTGGTTCGTAGTGTGTCAATTGGTCAACCGTAATGAATTTCTCATTATGAGGAAATATCATGGTGCAAAACACACATGAAGCGGCTACCTTCATCGGATACATGTAGCTACATCCTAGGAGAATGTTATAGTCCAAGGGGGCGTCAATGACCTAGATATCAATCAAGAATTTTTTTGTGCGATTATCTCTACGAGGACATTTTGAAATAGGCCCTTAAGCTGAGATGGTTGACCATCGTAGGCCTAAAGGGTGATAGTAGAAGGGGTAAACTATGGGGAGACTAACTTCTGCCAGACTCTTTTGCACACAATTCACGTAGATGTTGCCTCGTCTATAATGCATCTATGAATAGTGATATTCTGGATTGTAACTAGGATTTATAAAGCTAGCAAGGAGGGGAGTTGAGGTTTTGAGTTGTCTAAATCGAATGTAGTGAGGCATGATTCGGAAGGGTCGACTGCTCCCAATGTTGATAGTAGAGATTTCCTTTGAGAAGGAAAAGTTTCTAAAAACTCAATTGAAGACATGGCCGCAAGGAACTGAGTAGATTTATCAATGATGCTATAGCTACGAGTTGCCCTTACATGAGGGTTGTGAGAAGTACATCATAAAGGTGCTTTTGATACTCTTGGAGCAACGTCATCACTATGACATGGGGTCATCAAGGGTGCACTAACTGACAATTGGGTGTCATTCAATGTGGTCAGAGGGAAGTCAAGAGGCATACTGTATTGAAAATTGTGAGTTTGCATATGGATATCTGCAGAAATCATAAGAATGCTATGATAAGAAGAATTGTTGGGTTGAGCTTGACCCAAGGGTGGGTATTGTCCGATTGGTCAAGTAGAGGATCCAATCTCTTGTTGTGTAGCAACAACTCCTTGTTGGGGGAAGAGGTTGTGTAACATGTTTGATTACAAAGGTTGAGGGAAATTCTATTTGGCAAGTGGAGTGCCCCGAGGGGAAAGGGATCCTTGGGTAGCCATAAACTCCTTCATACATTTAAAGTTCTCAATTTGGGGGAAATGGTGAGTATAGTGTCCATACTCACCACATAATACATAGGGTAAATTCGTTTGAAAGTAATTGTTCTTTCCTTGTCTTTGCTAGTTGTTATTTTGTTCTTATTACCAATGTTCTAGTTTTGATTACTAGCATTAGCATTTCCCTCGATTTGGGTATTTTGGTGTTGGGGATTACCCCTCTATCCATGGTTGGAATTCAATTTATTCTTTCCCTTCTTCTTAGTATTATTTTTCTAGGTGGTAAGGTTGACCATGTTTAGTTGTTCAAATGCTTCAACCTATTGTACTAGTGAAGGTTGGACAAAGTTTACATTCGCTTGTTGTTGGAACCGTGGCAACGTAGCATTGCATAGTGGAGGACCAAATAATGTATAGTATGGGTTGTTCTTTTGTGGATTCCCATATTGGTTGTATGATGTCAATGCACCTCCATTTCAAATTACATTTCATGAAGCGATTGGGTTTTTTAACCAATTTGTGAGCCCAAAAGGAATGAAGTCTTTTGATTTAACCACACATATATTAGATGTTGTGGTAGGTTAAAAAGCATAAAGAAGAAAGAAGAATGATTGATTGTGCATTTCATCCTAGGGGTCATCATGTGCCATCATTGCCTTTAGAATGTCTTCATCAAAATGGAAGATGTGTGAAGGTGAAAGGGGGGACCTCTTAGAGGCATGAATGCGATAAGTCAACATTTTGGTGCTAGACATATTACATGAGAGTGACATGACATTAGGTGTTGAGGAACCAACATATGTCAAGATTGCACAAACAAAGTGGGCCTATGGCCCTACAGTGTTTGTAACCTACCTGATGATGGTGGGAAAGCATTGATCCTGACATGTGATGATTGCCTTACAGAAGGTATTAAACCCATGACAGATGAAACATAGAAGATGTGCACACACTCGTGTGTGTCATGTGCTCCAGGAGGAGGGAAGATTTATTGTGGTAGCTTGATTGGGGAATTATGTGGGGCATAAGAGGATGTCTCTTATTGTCGTTGAACGAGGGAGGTTGTAGGGGAAGAAGATGAAGGTTTTTTCCCCTGGTAAGGATAGTTAGGGGAGCCCTACGGGGTGAATACAATGTTAAGGGATCCTGTTATGTGGAAGGATTCTTGAAGAGGTTGAATGGTAGTCATGTGATAAGTTCAGTATTCAAGAATTAATGGACACATGTGGGTGAAATGATCCAATCATCTACACAATGCACATGGGAAATTGTTTCATGCATTCACTAAGGTGGAAACATAATAAATATTGGAGAGATTGAAATCAATGATTGATGTCAATTGTGAAGATGACTGGTTGAGTATTGGAGGAGTCATTCAATGGAATATAGCTAGTGTGTCCTGAAAGTGTGGGAGGTTAGGACAAACATGGGTATAGTGGCCATATGTTGAACATATAGTGCACAAATAATTTATACACAATGTTTTATTACATGTAGTGGTGGACTACTTTGTAGGTTATAGAGATGTCCTTAAGGGAGGGGTAGGCAACAATGGCGTTTCCAATGGTAGATGGATGAGACTCCTTAATTTCAGAAGAGTGGGACACAAGTCCATCGGGTGACCCGGTGCTTTGTAGAGTGCATGAGGAAGGGGTACTCAAGGTGTGGTCTGAGTATTTCTCTCAACCTTCTTCTTTCTGCACCCAAGGCTGAGTATTTCTCTCAACCTTCTTCTTTCTGCACCCAAGGGTTGTATTGTTTCCCCTAGCAGTGTGACCAGGTTATGGTGACAATGGGTTGACGGGGATTTGCACTCTTTATGCAATCATTTGAGGTGGAAGTGTAGGTATTGGTACCATAGATGGGGGGTCAATATACCATACATTTATTGTGAACACTATGTTTGGATGTGTGAGTGTAATTGCTAGTTGGTAACCCGTAATTCTCGATGGTGGGTAGAAGAATGGGAGCTTGGTGAGGGGGTGAGGAATGGAATGTGAAGAGGTTGGTTGGTCATTTGTGGATGGTGTTTCAGGGATAAACAAGGAAGAAGTTGGTTCTATTGTGATGAAGGTGATGGTGCACACTTGGGAAGAATATGAGAGTGTAACAAATGGTAGTTTACCCTGATATGTTCCAAGGAGTGAGGAGTCTTTGAAGATGCCCGAACATGTTTCCATGTAGGATGGAAACTCAGGATGTGCCTGAATGAGGGGAAGGATGTTATCCAAGTTTTCTTTTGGACATGATTCCTAGCATGTCAATTGTTCAACCATAAAGACTTTCCCATTTCAAGGAAATATCATGGTGCGAAACACAAATGAAGCGATTACCTTCATCACATACATGTAGCTACATCCAAGGAGAATACTATAGTCCAAGGGGGTATTAATGACCTAGATATTAATCAAGATCATTTTTCCTTCTAGCTCTATGGGGACATTTTTAAATAGGACCTCAAGCTGAGATGGTTGGCCATCGTAGGCCTAAAGGGTGATAACAAAAGGGGTTAACTATGGGGAGACTAACTTCTACCTGGATCATTTGGACATAATTCAGATAGATGCTTCATCATCTATAATGCATCTATGAATAGTGATATTCTAGATTGTGACCAGGATTTGGAAAGCTAACAAGGAGATGAATGGGGTTTTGAGTTTTCTGAATTAAATGTAATGGGGCGTGAGTCGGAAGGGTTGACTGCTCCCAATGGTGATAGTAGAAATTTCCTTTGAGAAGGATAGGTTTTTAAAACCTCAAGTGTAGACATGGCCATAAGGAACTGAGCCAAGTCATCCATGATGCTATAGCCACAAGTTTCTCTTGCATGAGGGTTGTGAGCAGTACATTGTAGAGGTGGTTTTGGTACTCTCAAAGTAGGGTCATCACTATGATGCGAGATCATCAAGGGTGTACTAGCCAACGAAAAGGTGGCACTCATTGTGGTCGGAAGGAATTCAAGAGGCATATTGTATTGACAGTTGTGATTTTGCAGATGGATATATACAAAATTCATAAGAATGTTATAATAAGATGATTTGTTGGGTTGAGCTTGACCCAACAATGGGTATTGTTTGATTGGTTGAGTAGAGGGTCTGATCTCTTGTTGTGTAGCAAAAACTCCTTGTTGGGGGGAGAGGGTGTGTAACATGGTTGATTGCGTAGGTTGAGGGAAATTCTATGCGTAGGTTGAGGGAAATTCTATTGGGCAAGTGGAGTGCCCTAAGGGGTAGGGGATCCTTGGGTAGCCATAGATGCTTTCATCTATCTAAAGTTCTCAATTTGGGGACAACAATGAGTATATTTTTTGTACTCACCAAATAATGCACAAGGGAAATTTGCTTGAAGGTGATTATTGTTTCCCTACCTTTGTTAGTTATTTTTATTATCACCGTTGTTCTAGTTTTGATTACTAGCATTATCATTGACCTTGGTTTGGGTATTTTGGTGTTGGGGATCGCCCCCCTATCCCTGGTTGGCATTTGGTTTATTCTTTCCCTTCTTCTTAGGATTATCCTGCTGGGTGGTAGGGTTTACCATGATCAGTTGTTCAAATGCTTCAACCTATTGTATTGGTGAAGGTTGGACAAAGTTTACATTGGCTTGTTGTTGGGCTTGTGGCAGTGTAGCATTGCATATTGGAGGACCAGAGAATGGATAGCTCTTGTGGCAGTGTAGCATTGCATATTGGAGGACCAGAGAATGGATAGCATGGGTTGTTCTTCTGTGGAGTCTTGTACTAGTTGTATGACCTCAATGCCCCTACCCAATATGGGAATCCACAAAAGAGCAACCCATACTATCCATTCTCTAGTCCTTCACTACGCAGTGCTAATCTGCCATAGGCCCAACAACATACTGTTGTTATTGAAAGTGGGCATGAGTTCAACCCATTTTGTGAAGTAATCAACAACCATGATGATGTACTCATGGACATTACTAGATGGGGGATTACACGTGGTATATTCGATGCCCCACTTATAGAAGGGACCAATAGTGATGTTTGGGTGCAAGGGAGCTAGTGAGGCTTGTGCTTTATGTGTGAACACTTGGCATTTTGTACTCTGATTGAATACCTGAATATAGTCATGGAACAAAGTAGGCCAAAGTAACCTGCATGAATGGCCTTCTAGGTAGTGGACATTCCAGACAAATGCCGTTCACAAGCACCACTATGGAAATCGTTAAGTCCTTGTTTGTATTCTTCGAGGGTGAGGCATCAATGCAGGATGATGTCCACTCCCTGCCCATGGGGAGGAGAGTTAGGGAGCACTAGGGGGTAGCTACAATGTTAAGGTATCATATTATGTGGAAGGATTCTCGAAGAGGTTGATTGGTAGTCATGCAACAAGTTCAATATTCAATAATTAGTTGACACATGTTGGTGAAATGATCCAATTGTTTGCACAATGCGCATGGGAAACTATTTCTTGCATTTAATAAGGTGGAAGCATAGTAAATATTGGAGAGATGGGACTCAGTGATTGATGTCGGTTGTGATGATGACTAATGGGGTATTGGAAGAGTGATTTGATGGACTATAGCTAGTGTGTCCTGAAAGTGGGGGAGGTTAGGACAAGGATCGATATAATGTCCATATGTTGAACATATAATGCACAAATAATTTGTACGCAATGTTTTATTGCACATGGTGGTGGACTACTTTGTAGGTTCTAGAGATGTCCCTACGAGAGGGGTAGGTGTAAAATCCCTGTTTACCCCAGTCTGTAAATATAAGTATTATCATAACCAAACTATGAATAGGTATGTTATGTAACCATTGAAAGACAATGGAC